>JAODKC010000021.1:20342157-20352164 GCA_026777985.1 Mormyrops attenuatus | reverse complement strand
CTTGACTTAAACTCCACACACCTAGAGATGTAACCCAACATCCTATTTGCCTTTTTTATTGCTTCCCCACACTGGCACCCTGTTAAGCGCGATGTGCACATTCATTTCCAGAAGATGGCGTTATGAGGAAGCCCAAGATTTCTCATTTTTCTGTTATGCTTTTGGCCACCCGGTTCCCCGCAAATCGGGACATGGGCGGTGGTTAATTTCATGTCCAGTCGCCAAGATGTCATCTTACGTTTTATGGTAAAGCTGGATTCAAATGATTCAAAAGCTTTATTGTCATTTGCACAAGTACAATTAAATTCTTGTTTGCGTACCTCCCTGCAGATTTAACAAATAACAACGAAGAACAACAAACAGCAGTAACAGTGAATTAAGCAGTGAGTAACAACTTACATAGCAGATTTACCCTTACCGTGCTTTTATGAGAGTTAAGCTTTGTATCTCCAGATTTTTTTTTAAAAATCTGCGTCCTATATTTTTTATTTATGAGAAATTAGTAACTGATGGTGGGAAGATATTGCCATAAGTTCACCGTTGCCCTTAGACGCGCTTCTGAAAGCCGCATGTGCAGATGCGGCGCCGCGTGGTCACGTGACCGCCACTGATCTCCGCGCGGTGACTCCCAGGTTTGCTGGAGCGGCACGGAGCGCTCGGTCGGTCGGCGGGCAGCACAGGGCGAAATGGGTCTGAGGGATGAGCTCTTAAAGTCCATATGGCATGCTTTCACGGCTCTGGACGTGGACCGCAGCGGGAAGGTGTCCAAGTCGCAGCTGAAGGTACCGTTTTCCCCCTTTAAAGTTTGCTTTTGTTAGACTTGTTTTACTGACCGCTGGTTCTCACAATGTTTCTCAACTTGCTTAACCCACGGTGGCCGTTTCCAAAATTCGCCCTCTACTCAGGCTTGTTTTCCTTTCTGTTTTTTTTATATATGTAATATGGATTTTCGGCATAACATAATTTTAATTTTTGTTTTTTACGCAGCATAGACATACAAGCTGGGATTTAGCTGTCATTTTAAAGTGGTTTCGGTAACTTTATCTGGTTACATGTGGTTTCTTAACCGGTTGATCAGCTTAATAATACCGATGTGATGTGATGTAATGTAATTTTGTCTTATTGAATTGCGACTATATGTATGGCGATGTAGATGTGTATAAGTCGGTAGTTTCTTGGGCTGACACTTGGTTACAACTGGTTAAAAAACTTTGGGGGTGAGCTAAAGGAGGCAAGGGGGAACTGATGGTCCAGTGAGTGTTGTCGCTGCTTTAAAATGGAGTCTTTGATGGACGTAACTGGATCTCAGGTCAATTTCCAGCTGGAATCGCTTATATATTTATTATACGACAAGTTAATTTTGTGTAAAACCGATGGTGCGCCAAGATGTCATCTTACGTTTTATGGTAAAGCTGGATTCAAATGATTCAAAAGCTTTATTGTCATTTGCACAAGTACAATTAAATTCTTGTTTGCGTACCTCCCTGCAGATTTAACAAATAACAACGAAGAACAACAAACAGCAGTAACAGTGAATTAAGCAGTGAGTAACAACTTACAGAGCAGATTTACCCTTACCGTGCTTTTATGAGAGTTAAGCTTTGTATCTCCAGATTTTTTTTTTTTAATTTGCGTCCTATATTTTTTATTTATGAGAAATTAGTTACTAATGGTGGGAAGATATTGCCGTAAGTTCACCGTTGCCCTTAGACGCGCTTCTGAAAGCCGCATGTGCAGAATTTTGTGAATGGTATCCAACAAAACACCCGACCTGTATCGAGCAGCCCAAGACCTTTTAGAGATGTTTACGACCTGAATTTGTTCTAACGCGACTGATATCAGTACCCAAGTCGCATTTGTATTTGCGCGATTTTCAGTTGGAGAGAACAAGACTAAGCGAACTACAGCTCGATATGGGCTTAGTGAGAGACACTACTTGCACACAAAAATAACTATACAAGCGATCGATTGTGACGTCCGGTTCATTCCTCTGAATTGGTCGAGTCGGTTTTCAAATATAAAATAATCAAAAAAAAGTTTTTGTACATCCACACATTGCATAGCTATAAGTCTTGCATTCTAAAAATATTTGACAAATTATAATATAAAACACAACAGCCTTTTTAAACTGACGTGCATTTGCTTTCTTAGACTGTCTGTAACTGTCATGTTAAGTTAGGAGCCCCTGCATATACTATAATCCCTTGTATTTGTGCTGTGTGCATGCCAGGCGGCAGGGTGGCTGTGGCTCACTACTGTCGACTAATGATGGCTAAAAGGACGCTTCATGAACCATTTGCTCTATTTTCTAACCCCGCTAGATAGTGCTTTCTGTTCAAATAAAGAAATAAAAGCATGCCCCAAAGTAAGCCAACAGCACCATCTAGTGGACTTAGAAAATACAGCAAATGGTTCATTAAGTGTCCCAGAGCTGAGAGGAAGCAAAAACGTGGACTGTAAAGGGTTCCCCAAAGATTAGGTTGGGAAACACTGGTTTAGGCCATTACTACTACCCGACTCTCGGCAATCGACAAGTGAGTTTGGCGCATTCGGTTGAAGCGGTCACTACGCAATTCTCGTGAGACTTATGCGACCCGTATATGTTTATGATTATTGTTATTTCTTATTTAAAATGCATCCAATTACATTATTGGCCACTGGCATCACTGTTTTTATTATTTAATTAATTTCGTTTCTCATAAGTTTTGGAGACACATTCCCTTAACCCTATTTTCCCCATCGGATATGTGTATTTTAGTGCACTAGTTCAGTGAATGCGAGGCTTTTCAGGAAAGCATTAGTGGCTTTATAGCAGAATTGATCTGTTCTTGATCTACAAACTGATTGATTAAGAATATTACATATAGGGATAGATATTATGAATAATAGAGCAAAGGTTCTGAACGTTTGTGAACAGGGACCTCCTTGGACTTGGCAGTCAGCAGCAGACCTACGTTTAACCTGAAGGGTGCCAATTTAAGTCCTCACTAGTGCTGCTGTATTACCCTTGTACAAGGTACCTAACCTGAATTTAAAGTATTTATCTCTGTGAATTTATAGCAACTGTGTCACCTATAATGTTTGATGTAAATATAGAATAGAATTGTCACTGACAAAATCCCTGAGTGATACTTTGGGGAAAAAGGAGCAGATAGAAATATATAATAACCACAAACAGGAATATAAAGTATGATAATTTAATGTGATAAGTATAACAATAATGTATGTTATAATGTTGATGAAAGCAGTACACTAATAATGGTAATAATATAGCAATATCTGCAATGGTAAAGTCAGCATGTTAAAACAGAATGGTGGGTTTATCTCAGTACCTGGTTCAGTCTGGCCCTGAGAAAGATGCCAAAATAAATCTGAAACCTTTTTGGAGATCAAGTAGTTTGTCCAGTTTTATATTTGTTATTTTTTTCCGATAAAAGCAGTTTTTCTGAAATATGCAATTGATTGCAGAAGTACTGCGTGTTATGAGATGTATTCAACTTGTTTGGTGTCTCTTGGTGTCAGTATTGCTTGCTCTAATTGGATTGTAACTTTGTTCTGATCAGGACCATGTTGGTTCTGATGAAATTTAGGAAACGTGCCTTTTTACTCTTTACTGAACTTGACAATGACTGGCCTCTGTACTGTGCTTGGCTGTTTCTCAGTATTCACCTGTGTTTGTGACAGGTTTAGCTAGTTTAACCTTATTTCTGTATGTCCGTAGGAAGGTTCCTTAAGGTATTTTCACTGAAATGCTAGATTTTTTTCCAAATAAAGACCCAGACCTCAAGCCTGTGTTTGTGGCTTGCATGTTCATTCCATGTTAGTTCAGGGTTTGTGGTTGTCATGTGTAGGCCTACATAGTACATTGAATTTCTTAGCTGCTTCCTTCAGATCAAAGTTCCAAATTAATACAAGTTAATAAGTACAGTGGCTGATGATAAAGAATTGTATCAGCAGGAAATCAAACCATATAGACAAACACTAGGCATTTCCATTTCCAAGTGATGTTTTTTGAGGTGTAACCTGGGGAATAGTGTGTCCAAGTCTTGATTGTAGCAGGGTTTGTGTGCAGTTAGCTTTGCTGTGGAGCTGAATCTGTGCAACTAACACAGTTTCTGAGACTTGTGGTCTGTGTGCTTATGATCCCATAGTGTGGTGCTTCTCAGCTAGTGGGTCGCTGAGTGTGTGATATAAGAAAAAAATCTTCTCCCTGTGTAGGGCTGGGTGGTATCTGAAAAATAATTTACAATATTTTAATTTAAAATCATTGGATTAAACAATAATATTGAGTCATCCAACACCCTCCCAACACACTCTCTCTCTCACGCACACACACACGTAGCACTAAGTGCAAATATTTTTTAAAAATATTTTAGAAAAACATGGAAGCATGGAAAAAAATGATATACGGATATTCAAGCTGAACGCTAACGCTGCCACTCAGTCTTTTTGCCACTCAGGAGTTGTGAGCGCAGTGACTTCCGCCTACTGTGACATCATGCACAAACCTTTTTGCAGTATGAGGAGTGCAAGAACATCAGATAAGAGGGGGATGGTCTGGAAGTATTTTACGCTTTTAACAACAGCTAGTAGCATAGTGATTTGCAATCTTTTTACATTTTACAAAGTTTTGAGAGGTAGAAGTAGCGCTTAGTGGAAAATCCCCCTAAGCAAAGCACATGCGATTGTGCGTTACAACGGGAATAATATGATACAAGCAATGGATGATTTGGGAGTGGCTAGTTTGGGCTGTTTTGAGCATTCACTGCAGCTTGTAATACAGTAGGGGCTGCTATCACGACAAAGTATAAGTGACGCTGTGGCCAGTGGGAGAAAAATTTTGGGGCATTTTAAGCATTCACCATTTGCGTATCCTCTGCTGGAAGATATTTTTAAGATATTAATATAAGATATTAATAATATCAATACAATATTAAGATTATATATTAAAGTATAAATATATATATATATAATATTATGTTAAAATATAAAAGTAAAATGAGCTCTTGTGTTGGTATCGGCAGTTTTGCACTGGTTTTGAATTGAACTGACAAAACATGGATCGGCCCATCCCTAGCTATAGCCTGTTATTGTCGTGTCATGCAAAACGTTTATAATGGAGTTTGAGCTTATAATGTCTGTTTTAAAGCTGTCACAATTACTTGATTATTAAAACGCATCAATTAAAAACTTCCTTCTTGATTACTCAGCGATATGGTGGAAGGAAGACTGCACATGCAGGATGAGGGTCCAGACAAAGAGAGGAAGCATCATTGTGTGAACATTGAAAATTAAAAGTGAATGAGAATGCAGTTGTCTGTCAGAATTGCAAAGCAGACCTTAAATCTCAATCTCAGCACAGCACAACTACAGTGCAAATAGGCCTACATCTTAAAAGAAGACATTCTGGTTTGAAGGACTCACCCACTAATGCAAGATTAGCCATGGATATGTCCCATTTAGCCTCTTGGAGTAGTTTAGCCTGTCTTTGTCCTCACTTTGACTTTTTTTTTGCTCATTTGACTTTTTTGCTAAATTATTTTGCTTATTGTGATTCATGTATATCAAAATTATCGCTCAGTGTATCTTCTCAATGAAACCGCTTCATCTTGGAGTCGGGCCAGGTTCAGCCCCATTCTTCTAGAAGGCAGTAGCCTAACTGGACCTAAGCTGAATCTTCTTCAGAGTAACAACAAGAAGTCTATGGTCAGAATTCACTCTTGTAGACCCTGCAGTTCTGTAAGAGCCTCTAGCATCTGTCCAGGAGGATGTGATCAATCTCCATCACCACACCACCAGTATTGGAGTACCAGGTCCAACAATGTGGATCAGGGCGCTGGAACCAGGATCCAGTGACCCTGCAGCCCTTGACCTTTTTTGCAAAGTTAAGGAACATGGAGCTATTTTCACCACAGTTGCTGACCCGTGGGGATCTATACAATCCTCATAGCCAGCCTTTTCAGCGCCAGTGGTCACATTGAAGTCACCCATGACCAGGCCAGTGTCACCTCATGGGCACCCATCAACTGAGTCAAGCTGCAAGCAAAATGTCTCCTTCATCAAGAAATCACTCACTGCAGTTGGAGCATACACTGAGACAACAGACAAGACACCCTGAGAGTGCCTTAGCCTGAGCCTCAAAATGCATTTGTTGAAAGGAATGACATCGGACACCATCGGGAGGAGCCGGTTCACCAAAGCAACAGCTACTCCCTGAGGATGGCAGCCATCAAGGCAACCAGACCAAAAGTAGGTATACCCACCTACAGAGATCTGGTCACTCCCCGGTCTGCGTACCTCAGACAGTGCTGCCACTGAGATGCAGAGTTTACGAAGCTCCTCCGACAGCAGAGGAAGATGGTCATCATTCCAGAGAGACAAGTCGTTCCATGGGCCACCTCAGATTAGGACACGAGTGCTGATGTGCAGCGGGCGACGCCTCAGCACCACACCAGTCCCCATCCCTAACAGGCCTGACCCCATTTGCTCTCCAGCGGTTTCGTCTCTTCCCTGGATGAGGCTCATGAGGGCTTTCCCCCATCCGCTTCATTATGTGTGCAGCCTTCCTGTGGGCGGCTGCAGCAGAACTAGTCCCACAGAGAGCAGAAGAGAGTTGTGTCTACTTCGCCGGAGCTGTGTGAAGTTTTTATGCTGGCTCGAGTGCCAATCCTGCCACCAACTCCCAAATATTTCCTTGCAAGTTGGAGGACCGCTTGCAGGGCCGGATGCAGTTTAACTTCATACCCGGGACCAACATCATACCACCAGCTTATTTGACAGACTTTGTTGGTAGATAATAAGTTCTATTTGATTGTCCGGATAAATTTCAGCTCTTAAATACTGGGAATCAAACATCGCAGTGTGAACTTTTTTCAGCATTGTTCAACCCTACTCAAACCACACTATATGTTAATATCATATGGTTATTATGTACTGCATTATGTAGGGTGATGCGGCTAAGTGACGGGGCTAATCTTTGTTTTTAGCAGTGTTTGTTTTTTTTTGGGAGGAATCGTAAACTGTAAAATTTGCTAAATGATTTAAGTCAAAGTGATGACAGGCTAGGCTACTCCATGAGGCTAAATGACACATATCATTGTCTCATCTCACATTGTTGGGCGAGTCCATCAAACCCGAATGTCTTCTTTTATGATGTATTTGCATTGCAGTCGTGCTGTAGTGATATTTAACTTATGCTTTGCAATACTGACAGACGACTGCATTTTCATTCACTTTCAATGTGAAGTGCTTTCACACAACTGATGGTTTCGCTCTTTAGTGTAGACTGTACCACGTTGTGCAGCTTTACCTTTTGTTAAACTGTCAGCATTTTGTGGAAACACATTTTACTTTGTATTTGTGAGTTGGTCATAAAGAGATCACTTGAATGGAGCTTGTTACACCACAAGCAAAAGGAGAGAACAATTCCAAGCTTCAATTACTTATGTCCAGGTCCCTGTAATGAATATCAAAACCCTCTGAATACACTGATAAGAGATGAAAATGCCTGAGCCAGGGGAAATTAGCTGAAGCATGACTATAAAGGGCTTCTACATGGTTTTTGCAACAGTTATGCTCTTCTCATTTCTTTATCTGGTATTTTAGCTAACTCTGGTCTCTCTCCCACACTATGCAGCCCTCTAGGCATTGCATCAGGGCATTGAGTATGTATATGGGGAAGTCCTAGCACTGCTGTCAAGAAGAAACCCACAAGTTTAACATATGTTACTTATGACTACCCCATACAGTGATTCACTGTAGTCTCCTGAATTCATTTTTTCGCATCATCTTTCCTAATCATGCTGAGTTTCACTTCTACTTCTGCCCAAAGGCTACTCATTTGAAAAATTGACAGGGTCCGCTTAATTTAAAATGATAAAGAATTTGCCATGAATCAATCAGAGAATCTTTACACTTTTCACCGCCCCATCGGTCATTCTTGCATACTGACTTTTTTCTGACTAGTAATTCAATTATATCAGATATCTCAGACTTCATAATTCATCCTATCATAATTAGGGATCACGCCCCGGTTCCATGTAATCTAAACGTTAAACAGCTCAAACAACCATCATTAGATGGAGATTTATCTTCTCTTGGTTGAAAGACCCTGATTTCAACACATTCTTTACAAACGAATGGGCATCCTTCATGGAAATAAATAATTTGCTGGGAATGTCATCCACATTACTCTGGGAAACGGCAAAAGCAGTGTAAGAGAAAAAATTGTCACACTCATACAAAAAAAGGAACGGGAACTTGAATAAATTCAATCAAAATATTGAATGACATGTATGCTAAAAAAACCCACAGAGCAAGTCCAGAAGGAACTGATGGGAACTAAATCACAGCTCCACAATATCATGCACAATAAAACCCAATTTCTCATACAAAGATTAAAACATCATTTTCAACACAATAACAAATCAAGAAAATATCTGGCAAACCAGCTCAAAGAAAATACAGAAAAATCAATTATACCAGACATAATGAACATGGCAGGGAATGCCTTGCAGTCACCCAAAAAATAAGTGGTGTGTTCCAGGAATTTCACAGTAGATTATATATATAACCCTGACAAGGAACCAAATCCAATCCATATTGATTCCTTCTTAAGTATTACAGAGTTACTGTGACTTAATAAAGAACAAGCAGATGAACTGGACAGACCATTAACATCTAAAGAACTCTATACCCCACTCAGCAAAATGCCAAACAGTAAAGCTCCAGGACCTGATGGCTTTCCTGCTGAGTTCTTTAAACATTTTTGGAACACAGCCTCGCCGCTGTTTCTCAAAATGGTACTTGACATTTAACACAACTCATTACAATAGTACTGAAACCCAATAATGACCCTGTTCTCTGCTCTAGTTACCGTCGCCTATTACTCAACTCAGATCTCAAAATTATCAGTAAAACACTAGCCACCCATCTTGAAACACAATCATTATTTCCATTTTATTTTATCATTAGATGTGGGAAAAGCATTTATAAAGTTAACTGGAATTTTTTATTTGAAACACTATGAGTTGTTTATTAGGATAGGAATACTGCGCAACTCACTAATGGCCACAGTTGTTACAAACGGATTAATATTGAAGAGCCTTACACTCCACAGGGGGACCAGGCAAGGATGCCTACTCTCTCCATCGCTTTTTGCTCTGTTCATCAAACCTCCCGTTGCTGCTGTACGACAAAACAGTATCAAGCGAAGTTAAATCCTCAGTACCCAACACAACATTAATCTTCATGCGGATGATGCCTTGCTTTATCTGCAAGAGCAGCAAAATGTCTAGAAGTTATTATCAAGCTCATTAATTCATTTTCTGAAATCTCTGATTATGCCATTAACTGGACAAAATCAACAACTCCCCATTTGTTGTGAATGCTGGAATACTGTAGCGGAGAACCCACCTTCCTACTGGTACATATTCCTACTGGTAACATTAAGTATCTGGGCATAAATATTTCCACCAGACTGTCAGAGTTGTTTCACCTAAACTTTGCTCCAATAATAAAAACAACAGAAGATGATTTAAACCGCTGGATAAACTGACACCTTTCATTAATTGGCAGAGTAGCAACTGTAAAAATTAATGTATTACCTAAAATCCATGACCTTTACGCAATGATTCCAACCATTAAATGGTTCACTAAATTCCATAATAAGGCAATTTTATTGGAAGCTAAAAGTCCCTGAATCAAATTGGCCACGTTAAAGAAACATAAAACTCAAGTAGGATTAGAAGCACCAAATTTCCAAAATTATTATTTAACAAATAAACTACATTATATCACCAACTGGATTCATCCAAACCAACAGAACAACTCATGGCTAGAAATAGAACATGAAGAAATTTCAATCTCCGATTTCCCATTTCTTATGGTGACCAGACAATCCATGTCGGGGAGGACACTTTGAGCTACTTTGGGTTTTACAAACTACCTTCAAACTGAAAGGCTCCTGTGCTCGGCTAAATAGTTCAGCTCTTCTTGCGCTTTGACTG
>JAODKC010000021.1:20330360-20342057 GCA_026777985.1 Mormyrops attenuatus | reverse complement strand
CGCCGCCACAGGTGGCAGCCCTTCGCGGACAACTTACTCTGCGAAGAGCAAGTTGAGGGAGGCGTAAAGACAATTTCAATCTCCGATTTCCCATTTCTTATGGTGACCAGACAATCCATGTCGGGGAGGACACTTTGAGCTACTAATTTGAGCTACAGATTAATAAAAGTGATGATTATCTTATCTTATCTTATTATAAAACACCACAGTTGGTTCAATAGCACCATAATTGCGACAACTCTGACAGCATGGTGGAAAATCGACAAAACTTAAATACGCTGAGACCCTGTAAATACACTCCAGTATGGCATAACCCGGACTTTCTATTCGACAAAACACCACTTAAATCTTTAACATAGGGAAACAAAACCATATCGCGCATCTCCACCACCTTCTCCAGAATTACAGCTTCAGTTCAAAATCATTATTTTTCAACATTTAGTTCAGAAGTACAACACTGGAGAAGAGGCATTCCTTCAATACCTTTAATTAAAATCTGTTCTAAAATATATCAAATACCAGTTTACTCCCACCCCCCACTGGTACAAGAAATCAATAAAATAACTGACCAAAAGAAGGTCTTTTCCAAATTATACAAACCAATATCATCCATAGACACAATAATTTCTATCCCAAACAAAGCATGGGATGGAACATATTCTGGCAAGAAGTCATTAACAGAATTTCTCTTATGCTGAACTGTAGCATTCTGCTCTCTCTATCCCTCTGTTTACTTGGAGATCTTTCAGTAATAAACCCTCCAATCCAGAATTCAAAACGCATACTCGTTGCTTTAAGTATTTCCAAGAAAACTGTCCTGCTAAACTGGAAAACAAGACATACATTAAATATCACGCAATGGCTAAACCATACCCAAGAATTAACTTAATAATTAACACCTCTGATTCTGTCACACTACACTTTTTACACACTACAGTTCACATTATCCATGCAACCTGAAGCATGGCAACCAAGATTGAAGCTAAGACTGAAGCACTGAAGAGTTATATGTGCATTGTCTGAGGTGGGAGTACTATATACTGCATTCTATTATAGGTCATTTTAGACACAGTAATATTAGGAGAAACTGCCTCTTTTTAAAAAAATAAATAAATAAATTATTTGGACTTTCCGTAGTCATAAACGTGTTAGACATGCCCTCCATTGCACATCCTGAGTTATGAGCTTCAGACTCTGATTTAGGACAGCAGAATCCTGTGTGCCTTGGTTCAGTGAAAGTCCCTCCTGTCTGTCCGATTCCAAGCCCTACGTTGGATCAGTTCCTATCGGAGAGGATATGCATTGTGTTCCTGTCAGACTGGCACCAGACTGGAGCCTCAGCTGACCATGTGCTCTGCCCTGATAAAGAAGCACTTTTTCTATGGGTGTTTTTTTTTTTTTTAACAAAGCTATAACAATGCAGGGCAGTCTGGGTAAATTCTCACCACATTCTGTGTCGCGTCTCTTTTTTAGGGAACATTTTTGACATCAGTCAAGAATACCATTAATTATTTGCATATGCTCACCATTTCCATGTGGCAGACCTACATTTTCAAAAATTGTATTGATAACCAAAATACTTTTGTTAGTATTTTAAACATTTTCCAAAGATCCACAATATCTCATGTAGGAACTTGAGAAAGTATTTCATAAAATTGCATGCCTCGAGGGGTGACTAGTAGGGATGCACCAACAGTGGTACTAGTATTGATATCAGGTCTGATACCGCGCTCATGTCCTCGTATTCATCCTTGTGACGCTGTTCCAGTGCTTATAATTGATTCCACGTAATGATGGATCAGTGATGATACTAATGGGGAAAAATAAATGGGACAAAATATCTGCAGTGTGGAACTACTTCAGAGTTAACAATGAAATCCCAAGCATAGTGGATCTCAAACTGTGCTCTACTAAACCATCTATAGGAGGTACAAAATCAGGTTCATACAACACTAGTAATCTAATTCAACATTTATGGACTAAACGTAAGAAAGAATATGACAAAATTGCCGCCAGCAGCAACACACTGCAACAACCAAATGTGTAGCAAACACTAACATGGCTAGAAAATGTCATGATAAACCTCATGCAGTGAAAATAACAGAAACTCTTACCCAGTATCGATCAGGCGTAATGTCCTAATGTTGGTACGCGGACAGTGTATTACTTTCTGAGGTGGTACGCTGTATAAAAAGTTTGTGAACCAGTGCCTTAGACATTTTAGAGTGACATGTTTTTAAATCGTGATTAACCCGCTGATCTATACTTGTCCACAGAGACTAAAAAACAGTGATCAGCCCTGCACTGGCTGTCCAGTGGATTGTCTGTATATGGTTTTGCTCAGGATTTCACTTTTTTTCTTTTCACAGAAAGTTAAGTGCCCTGCTTGGTGTTGTGGGGGGGGGGGGGTTCAATATTATTATTTATCCCAGGATTTTTAAGTAAAAATATTGAATATTAATTTTTAGACATTGCACAGCCTTAATTGGTTATTAGCGAGTACCAGAAAGTGTGCATCGGTATTTGTACTCTGTCTGAAAAAATGGTATCAGTACATCCTACCACTAGTGACTACCTATCTTGTGGTATTAATGCATCGCAGGTTTTGTCACACAACCTGTGCACTGTGATGAAAATCCCCCATGACCCAGTTGCTCTTGAGGAACACTTCAAGGATGACGATGAGGGTCCTGTCTCCAACCAGGGCTATATGCCTTACCTCAATAAATTCATACTGGACAAGGTAAGCGCCCAATGGCACGCTTCTCTATCTCTTTGTCTATGAGGACTATCCTTTCGAGAAAGTTGTGAAGGATGGTGTCACATTGCTTGTGTGCCGGAGCCAAAGGATAGTAAGTCAACCCAGAGATCTGGAGATATGAAGTCACACCGCTATACTGGGGGGAACAAGCAATGCATCTCCCCTAGCACCCATATGAGCTTCTTGCCATCTAGCTTGAAATGATTTGTTTCCCTAATAGTGACATGAAGTAACTGAAGTAACCCCTGTATCTGTCTAGCCCACGCTGCACTGTAAGGCACAGTGCAGGGGCCTGTCCCCTGCCTCCCCCACACCCTCACATGCTCGCCAGGAGCCACACACTCTCTCAAGTGCTGCATGCATTGTTCTGCTAGACTAGTGAGGTCATTCCGCCCAAAAAAGAAGCAAGGTCCAAAATACAAAAGCAAGAACTTACCCACCCTACACATGTCCGGTGTGTGTTTAGGGGCCTACTAGGTGACATGCATACGCAGATTGCAGTCTCTGCCAGTATTTTTCACAACTTATTTCAAGTCTTATTTTTAGACTGTGTAGTATATAGTATGGTCTGGCAGCATGCCTTTTGTTGGGTGAAGTGGGAATATGCTCTCCTTAAACGTACTCTTTATATGCTCTTACGTCATATAAATATATGGCTCAGTGGTGAGCAGTATTGCCTCAGAGCTCCAGGTTGCGGCTTCGAATCCTGCCGTCTCTCCATGTCCATGTGGTGTTGGCGTGTTCTCCCTGTTTCACACAGGTCTTGTTTGGGTGGTCCTGTTTCTTCCTGTACAAAGTCACTGTCATCTCACAGTTGCCTATGGTCTGTTACTGTGTGTGAGTGTGCTCATGTGCTGTGCGATGGACTGGCATCCCAGCCAGGGTGTACCCCTGCCCAGTGCTGTCTGGAATAGGCTCCATGCCCCCTACGAGCCTGACCAGGATTAGTGGTTAGAATATGGATAGATAAATATATAAAAAAGACTTCCACATCAGACTATGAACAGCTTTGGGGAAACAAAAAAAGAACAGAAATCTGTTTTTAGCTTACCTTCTCTCCTTCAAATGCTAATGAATATGTACTGAGAGGCGAATGGGGCTTTGCTTGTTGGCCTTTTTAACAAGGCCGCCATTGTTGAGGAGCGGAGAGTGGGAGAACATGCTGGATGGGCAGACTGGGTGGAGGGAGGAGCCTGAGCCTGGAGACAAAGCAGACATAGCAGAGATGGCTGTGCTGCAGAACCTCGGCTGCACTTCAGTCATCCTTTATAATGCAATTATAGTACATTCAGTGCCCCTTCATAATACGCTCATAGAACATTCATAAGCAGCATGTAAGTCTACCATAATGTCCTAAGATACCTTCCCAGCTTTAATATATATTAATAACAAATATTATATGACTATACCATTACACTGCTTGTTATTATCAATTAATGTTTGCTATTAATGTATGTTACAGCTGTTAAGGTATGTTAAGATGTTATGGTATACTTACATGCTGCTTATGAATGTTCTACAAATACATTATGAAGGTGCAGTTAATGTAAAATGTTACCTAATATAATAGGTGATAGTTTGGACACTTAAAGATGGCGTTTAGGATTACGGGAATTTATATTCAAATATATCAGTAACAGGCACAAATGTGTATATCTGTTCAGTTGCTTTTTTGTTTGCTCCGAAAAGCTGCTATTTTTGTTTTGTTGGTGTTTCATTATGTATTACATACAACACTGAAAGCCGTTGTATTTTTTTCCCCACTTATGAGTAACTTAAACCTATTAGACTGGCTGTTACTGTCTTTTAGTCTTCCCCCCCATTACTGAGTTTTCAACAACAGTACTTGATGTGGCATAAATATAGTAGTACACTCTTACTTAGTGTATTAATTAACCAGAAACAAAGTGTTAGTTATGTACTGATCCCATGTTCATTCATCATTAATCAATCATACCGGTTCATGTATTTCAGTTAGTATATTTGTTCATGATTTGTACTTGAGTAGTAACTGATTTACTAAGTTACTAAATGACTGCCCCTTCAAGCAAAGTGTGACTGAGTTTTCCAGTAAACAGTGTTCCCATGGCAGTTTGGCCCATGTTTAGTTCAGCATTAATATTAGTTGCTTACAGAGAGCATTTCCTGTTCAGCATCACTTTCATGTTTTAGAATGGGGAGCAAGTAGGCATAAGAAGGTTCAACTTTCATACCACAGGTCCAAGACAACTTTGACAGACTAGAATTCAACAAGATGTGTTGGACTCTGTGCGTCAAGAAAAACCTTAACAGGAACCATCTCCTCATCAACAACGAAGACGCGTTCAAGGTCTGGTGCATTTTCAACTACCTGTCGGAGGACAGATACCCCCTGGTCATCGTCAGCGAAGAGGTGAGCCTGGGCCTCTTTTTGTCCCACAGATGAGAGTTGCTTTATGAAGCCGTCAGCATGCTGTTTAACAGGCATGTTGACATGGACTCTGCTGCAAGGGAATTGTGGGTAAAATTTCAAAATGGAGGTGTTTTGTTGTATGAGCCATTTTGCAAATTGTAAATGGCATATGAGCCCAACGTACCCACAGTGCTCGAATCGAATGTGGAGCAGCAACAGTAGGTCACTATAATGTTACATAACATTTCTTTCCCCAACCATAAACAAAGAATGACCAAATTCTTAATGGAGTGATGAAAAAGTGCTGGGTGCAATGCCTGTTATTACACTTAGCACGGACATTTGAATAGTTCCAGTATTCCGCTGATATGACAAGGCAGAAAAGTATCTGTCTATTGAGCTAACAAAGGGAGAATTGCGTAGGGTGCTTTAGATACTAAGCAGGATTACGGAAGAATCTGTGATAAACAGTACCGTGTATCGTTGTAAATCAACAGTCCCTATCTGTAATGGAATTGTTAAAATCGTATTTAGTATAACAATATAATCTATATCAATGAGATATCAAAACTTTCAGACAGATTGGGAAAGAGACCTTGCTTGTCCCAGTATACAGCTTTATCTTTTATTGTATAATCTTTAAAAAAACATGTGTTGTTAGTCTGACTCTGCTTTACGTCAGATGAGATCTCTTCCAGCTTGGATAGCAACACTTTTTTTTCCACTGAAGGGGACTGTCTAGGTTGTAAATAGACCTTCTGCGTGTAAAAATGACCACATATGGGAGAGAACGAAAATACCAAGAAGCCAGTTATTTCCTCAAATGACATCACCAGAACCAGATCTGACGCTTATTCATGTAGGAGTAGGTAATGAAGTGAAAATGAAGCAAAAACCAAATTATATAGCCTAACGTTAGGTTTGAATATTGATACAGGTACGAAGAGAGTACTTTTGTAAAGTTTGCAGAATCGGCTATAATGGGAATAAAAAAAAAAAAATTATTGATTACTTAGTTGAGTACGTGGTGGAGATTACTTGTTGGTGAATGGAAATGAGAAAGACAGTTGTGATGCATTATGAAGCATCTTCTGAGAGCCCTTGGTCTAAAAATGAGCACCAGTCATGTGCAGTGAACCAAAAATCGGGCTTTCCAGTCACAGGTTCTGTAACTACAGGGTGCTTTTCATAGCCAGTGAAGCGTGGAGCACTGCTTACGTGTTGTAGGTACAGTGTATGTATGTATAGGCTGAGCCACTTGCATCTGGATGTGTCCATATTGACGTCTTCTGTCCCCACGTCTATTTCCCATTAATAAGGGTTCAGCTGCACATGAGCCATCACTTTTGAAATCTTCCGATGTAAAGTGTAGTTACGTATGTGAGAGCAGCTTCACCTTTGTAAAGATACAAAGAGAGAGCAGGAGTAGCTGTGCTTGTAAACAGAGCCACCAGCATCCCCTCGAAACATTCATTTGTCTTTGTGGGAGCTGAAGGTTCCTATAAGGCTCCATTGAATTGCTAGAAGGCCATTCAGGGAGTGTGAGCTGCTCTGGTGTCCCATGAGCAGCCGCAGAAAGGAAGTAAGCTGCTTCCTGTAGCAGTGGGACCCTGATTCACCCCGGCGTTAGCTGTCATCTCACTGGAAATCGCTTGAATTTCTGGAAATGGACTTAAAAAATGTGATGCGCCTGTTATGCTTGATTAGTCATGAGTCACAAGCCAGTCTCACCACGCTTGCCCACAGATAGAGTATTTTCTGCGGAAGCTGACGGAAGCTATGGGCGGCGGCTGGATCGAGGAGAAGTTTGAGAAGTACAAGGTGCAGCTGCAGAGGAAGCAGAACTGCTTGAGTGTCTGGGAGCTGATCGAGCTTGTGGGCATGGGCTACTTCAGCAAGGGCATGGACCGGCAGACCCTCTCCATGGGCATTACGGAGGTCTTCCAAGAGCTCATCCTGGGTGTTATCAAACAAGTGAGGCTGCCACTCTCTGGCAAGGGGCGTATTCGACCGCGGCCGTCACTCCCACCTCCAGCTACTAGCTTTTTATTGTTTTGTTGGGCTCAGGTTGGTCAGTGGCTACAGATGATGGTGATCAGCACACACTTTCCCTTTACATTTGTTAAATTAAAACCAGCTCTGATGATTCCGTTGTAATTCCCGTCAAGATTAGTCAGGAATACTTCGAATCCACATTCGGGACTCCTTTTGGTAACATTTAAGATCTGCCAGGTAGTAAGACAAACTGAGAGGCTCAGCTACTGTTCCACAGAACAGTCAGTGAGTTGATATTCAGGCCTCATGTCTCTGGGAGATGCCGCAGCCAGGGAGGTTTAGCTGCTCTCAGTGCCATCGCCGCTGCTGTTGGTTTAGGAGCTGCACACGATGTGAATGGTGCCCTTTCAGGGCTCTCCATTTGATGTCTCCCCTGGCTCCGGCTGAAAGCCCGCGACTGGAATGGCGCGGTGCTACCGTTGCCAAGCGCTGCCAGCTGTGGACTTTTTGCCCCTCGCTAGGAAAGCCGCGGAGGTGCCCCTGCCCCCACCGTAATCGCTCGCCAGCACTGCTTCATATGCAAACTTAACTGGCTTTCAGGTCCAACACGCAGATACCCAGGAAGTCCAAGCAGCTGTTTGTTAGTTCATTTCACGAAAACACAGCAGATGCAACACTTCTTATCACCTAGCTCCTTAGATTATCATTTCAGGTATATGGGGGGATTGTCTACCATAGTTTTCTATGTTTGTCATGGCAGGGGAATTCCCCTTTTAGAAATAACAATAAAGGTGTGTTGATTTTTAAACATTATCTGCCCTGTGTTGAAACCTCGTAATGACAAAATGCCAACGGACCACATTCCAGCGCCGTGTTCTGTGCTCTGACTGCAGGGGTATATGATGAAAAAGGGTCACAAAAGAAAAAACTGGACGGAGCGCTGGTTTGTGCTGAGACTCGGTTCCATCTCCTACTTTGTGGCTGAGGACTTGGCAGAGAAAAAGGGGGATATTGTGCTGGACAGGAACTGCTGTGTTGAGGTGAGAGGTCAGACGCTGCAGTCCTTTTTGGCCCCCACGCCTATCCGTACCTTCTTGCCATATGTACACTATGGACTTTTATGAGGCTTATATAATGGATCCTGGAATAAAGCATCCTGTCTAATGTTGTCCTTTATTGTGTTTATCGCTGGGATTTTTATATTTTTTGTTTATCACTAACATGGAGTAGACATACTAGAAAAAAGTTCTTGCACATAATAATTGGCTAAATAAAGCTGACTCTGATTATAGGTGTTCGGTATAAAGCAAGTCAGGTATACTGTGAAAATAATCATATGACTGAATTTCTTGTTTACTTGAATAACACAATACCTATAGTAAACAGAGATGAATAGTAAGGAATGGCAGAGTGGTAGATTTTTCCTATGATTTCCATTCTGGTGCATTGTTTCCATGTGATCATCATGATACACGTTGATGTCCATGCCCTCCTGCCCGAAAAGAATGTGTTTTGAAGTGTTTTTTTTTCCCCCAGTCTTTACCAGACAAGGAGGGAAGGAAATGTCTTTTCATCATCAAATGTTCTGACAAGAGTTTTGAGATCAGTGCGTCAGACAAAAAGAAGAAACAGGAATGGATTCAAGGTACAGATTCTCTCACCATATGCAAAAGGCAGTTTAAAAATAATCTGTCAGGTCCTCCTTCCATGAATCAATGACTCCAATTTTTGTATTTATTCATAGCTGTTGACAGTTGCTATTAAAGTTTTAGATGCTGGTTTTTATGTATGTATTAGAGTATCTATTACGTGTCTAGTTATGTATATGTGTGTACATGTGTAGATTACTTTTATTCAGTCTTGGCACAGAAGAAATTTCGTTGTACTTCAGTACAATGACAATAAAGTCTATCCATCTATCCATCCAGTGTCCCTATTCATGTTGCATCTGTTTCTTCAGTAGTTCACAAAAGTGCTTAGGATGAGAGATGCATTGTGATTCCTTAATGATGAATTAACATGATATCAGTATGTAATTAAGACTTTGTGGTTAATTAATGCATAAGTAATAGGACAATACTATATTATTTGTGTCCCATCTAGTCAAGTGTTACCCCTTGAATCCATAGTTGTACATTTGCTGCTGTAACTGAGTATAAATACCTTGTGTTACTTTGACCCTGTAGTTCCATGTGGTTAGCCAGATGCTGCATCTGCCCCCTTGACCATGTGCCCCCCGTGCTCCCCATAGCCATCCAGACCTGCTTGACCCTGATAAGACTGGGGCTTCCAGCGCCTCACCAGGACGCGCGGCAGAAGCGCAGGGAGATGCGTCTGCGGCAGCAGGCCGAGCAGGAAGAGCTGGAGGACAGGATGAAGCGGCTGCAGGCCACCAACGAGACGCGGCAGTGCGAGCTGGAGACCCTGAGGATGGTATGGCCCCCTCACTGCCCCCTTCCGCACGCTGAGCAAAAAACAAAGCCACTTATTTGAAAGTGCTAACCAGGTAGTCCATGTCAGGATATGGAGCAGGGATCCCCAATTCCGGTCCTGGAGAGCCAATCTGCAGCACAGTTTGCAGATTTTCCAGCTCAAACACACCTTATTTGTCTCACCGGCTAATTGCAAGCTAATTGCATGCGTGTTTAAGCACTCCAGGACCGGAGGTGGGGAACCCTGATATGCAGTAATTCAGCGAAGTACCAAAAGTAAAGAAGCCACCATTACTGAGGTGGCTCCACCCCACAAAAACTGTATTATTATTATTTATGATTGCTATACATGCATGTGAATGGAAACAGTCCTCAGAAGTGTAATGTTTTCTGATTTTTCCCTATAAGATATATTTAACATTGTTTTTATGAACAAGTCCAGGAAATTAGGAAGAACCTTAAACAGTCAATACTATATTAAAATAGAAAAGTAAAAAGAGCTCTTGTATCAGAATCGGTATTGGCAGCTGTGTATCATAATCAGAACTGAAAAAGATGTGAAGGGCCCGTCCCTAGTTGGAGCCCATACAGTAATGGTAAAGGTAAAGAAACTGGGCATGCAGTACAAACATCCTATGAACAGCAGGCATGCTAGTTTACATGGATGGGATGCAGGGCCGTCCTTTGTCACGCTTGCTGTTAATGATGCTTTTTGTTGTTTACTTCCACTGCTCACTCTGCCTGCCTTATTGTCATGGGGGAGTCTAATTGCCCCCCAGCTCACATTTTATGACACTTTTTAAAAGGCTGGTGAAGAATGGGTGGTCATCTAGATAAGAGCCATTAACACCAACAGGATGTCATTCATAGATGCTGCCTATGCGTGGGCTGACCGTCATGTGTTTGGTCCCTTGCGTTTGGGCCTTACGCAGTAGCCTATGGCTGATATGCGAAGCTCTCATTGGACGAGCCTTGGAGCCCTATAGGGGGGCTCCCAATGCTCTGGAGTAATGGGGGAAACTCTTTTCCCTTGGATGCGAGTCCCCCACATCCCCAGGCATCTCACACACATCTGCTGTTCCAGTGTGTTTTTTCAGCTGGGAATGTTGTTTTAACAATGACTCCACATACTCAGTCATAGTTCATTTAAATACTTGTATGCACAAAAGCACTGCCACGTGCTATATAACATTTTTTGCTGTTATTAACCATATAAAATAATAACACATGCATATTTATGCATTTATTATTAAAGCACATGAGTTTTTAACTTGTATTCAAAAATGTTAGGTCATACCTAAGTTTCTTAGGCAGTGGGTTTCAACTGTAGGTCTCATACTGGCTAAAAGTCACTGCAGTATTTTTAGTAGAGATGGCCTGATAGAATTTTTTTCTGATCTGATGCTGATATAAAAAATTCGAGTATCTACCAATACCAATCCGATATTTTATCCGACATTAAATCAGATATTTGTATCAAAGTCTGACATGGTAATTGAAATAGAATAGGGAAATATAACGGTCATGTTGGTCAAGCAAAAGCTATGTCACTACATTACAAGAAGAAACATCCATTTTTGCGTTTCTTCGGGCTAGACCTGATGGAAAATCGGATCGGATTCCCCCCCCCCCCCACCATATTCGATCTAGTATTTTTTGGCAGTGTCGGCCTGATGCCGAAAGTGTGTGTTGGATTGGTGTCATCTCTAATCTTTAAGCCAAAAGCCATCTCATGTTTAAAAAGTTTCTCAATAGATTGAAAACGAATCTCAATAACTTAACCTATAAAGACCAGATTTGAAATGGGTCTACGGCCGTGACCAAAAGTTTTGAGAATGACACAAATATTGGTTTTCACAAAGTTTGCTGCTTCAGTGTTTGTAGATCTTTCAATGGTATACTGGAGTATAATTACTATACAAGTATTTCAGTGTCAAAGTGTCAAAGGAGTTTATTGGCGATTGCTTTTACGTTTATGCAAAGAGTCAGTATTTGCAGTGTTGGCCCTTCTTTTACAAGAACTCTGCAATTCGCCCTGGAATGCTGTCAATCAACTTCTGGGCCAAATCCTGACTGATGGCAGCCCATTCTTGCATAATCAATGCTTGGAGTTTGTC
>JAODKC010000021.1:20315452-20330260 GCA_026777985.1 Mormyrops attenuatus | reverse complement strand
GACACCAGACCATCCTCCAAAAGTCTTCGCCTCACTGTGCATGCAGATGCACTCACACCTGCCTGCTGCCATTCCTGCGCAAGCTCTGCACTGGTGGAGCCTCGATCCCGCAGCTGAATCAACTTTAGGAGAGACGGTCCTGGTGCTTGCTGGAATTTCTTGGGTGCCCTGAAGCCTTCTTCACAGCAATTGAACCTGTCTCCTTGAAGTTCTTGATGATCCGATAAATGGTTGATTTAGGTCCAATCTTACTAGCAGCACTATCCTTGCCTGTGAAGCCCTTTTTGTGCAAAGCAATGATGACTGCATGTGTTTCCTTGCAGGTAACCATGGTTACCAGAGGAAGAACAATGATTTTAAAAACCATCCACCTTTTAAAGTATCCAGTCTGCTATTGTAATTCAGTCAGCATAACAGAGTGACCTCCAGCCCTGTCCTCGTCAACACTCTCACCTGTGTTAACAAGAGAATCACTGAAATGATGTCAGCAGGTCATTTTGTGGCAGGGATGAAATGCAGTGGAAATGGGTTTTATTGTATTAAGTTAATTTTTATGACAAAGAGGGACTTTGCATTTAATTGCAATTCATCTGATCGGTTTTTATAACATTCTGAAGAAAATCATAAAAACTGAGGCAGCAGTGAAAATCAATATTTGTGTCATTCTCAAGACTTTTCGCCAAGGCTGTTTGATTGTTTAGCAAGGAAGGATCCAGGTGTCTGTCTTACAAGAGGAGCGTAATAACTGCGATTTGGAACAACTACTCCTGGAGCAGAGTAGATCCATGCTTAAGCAGTGAAAACGATGGAGGCGAAACGTCGAGGCAGCAAGTTGACGGTCTGAGGTGCAGTCAGTGGCATGAAAGTCAGACTGGGTGACCCTGCCTGTTGGAGTGCTAAGCTAAACAAGCTCTCAGTGGTAAAAATAGCTAATATTTTGGATTTTATCATTAGAAAAAAAGATCAGGCAGTCAATGTTAGCAAATATGAAGAATGCTGAGACCCTAACTTAATAATGGCTGCAAAGGGCAGCCACCTGATGCGGTGCCCAGGGAGCTGGGGGTTGAGGGCCTTGCTCAAGGACCCGCGGACATGCCGAGGCTGGGCTTGAACCAGTGATTTTCTGATCACAGGCACAGAGGCTTAGCCCACTGAGCCACACACTGCCCCAACTTGGATGTACTCAACTTTTTGATGACTGGTTTTACAAAAATTTCACAGCCTGGTAAAATGGCCGGGGGGGGAGCAAATGCGGATTGATTCGTGATTTCATGACTTTAACCTTCTCAATTTGTTTCAGATGAGAAGAGAATGTGCAAACATGAGGGGTCGTGAAAAATTTTAATTATATAGTTTATTTATGAAAATTAACCATCCTCCCTGCAAAGCTCCCGTATTCCATGCCCCAGTGGAATATTGCCCATGGACCGGTACTGGTCTACAGAGACTGGGAACCCCTTCCCTAACTAATTGCTAATTATTCCTGTGTGTGCCCTTGAATATGAGTATGTTTGTTTACATGCTGAGACGGGTTGATCGGTTCAAAAAGAGCTTTGGCAGTATTGTCATGAGGATTATCTGTGTGCATATAAAAATCACCAGTAATAACAAAGCAGTGATATAGTGATCAGTAGAAATAACCGATAATAGTTCAGAAAAAATATCAGTACAGTTTGCAGAGTTAGCAGGTCTGTAGACTGCATAAAAATTTCTGGTGTAGCTTTCATCGCAATGCAGAGAAATCTGAAGGAATCAGAATCTAGTAATATGTACTAATTAGTAACACATGCTTAAAGTATTGATGTGACTGCGTTTCCTGCCGAGCCCTTAGAGATTAAAAAGCTGAAGTTTCGGGGGGCATTTTCTGTGAAAACTGCTAGTTTACGCAGGGATCCGTTTACCCAGTAAACTGAGCAGAGGTTGTTAGCTGTGCAGGGAGTGAATACAGAGTAGTGTTGTTTATTGTGTTTTTTTAAAGTAACAGTTTCACTTCCCCTAAAGAAAACCAGACACACCTTGTGTTTTTCAAATGAAGTCTTGCATTTACACTTCATCCCTTGATGCTCCATTAATGAAGCAGAAAATGCTGAAAGTGACACACAAGGGTCAGCACTGCTCAGCATGTAGGAGGTGAATCATTTTGACACCCCTGCATTTTCTCTGAGATTTAAGACTAACGCTCAAATGAAAATCCCCAAAGTTTCCAGAGAACTATAAAATAAATACAGCAGGCTTTCTGTGGATGCATATTTGCACTTATTACTGAGTTCTCAGTTCCTGTTTTTACATACTTGCTCCTTGTTAAAAGCACTGTTACCCCGTTACTATAAAACTGTGGAGAAAAAATGGTATGTATGGTCCTCTGTAAATGGCTGCAGTCATTTAGCTGAATTTGTCACAACCAGTTGTATCTATATGTAAGTTTATTTAAAGCACATGCTTCATAAATAAAATGCCGACTTAGGAGATCCTGTTTTTCAGGCGCGGGAGACCACAGTTCTAAAAACAGGCCTCTCCTTTGTTTTTGGTTTGCATTTGGCACCTGTGCGATGTTCCTGTCTGGAGAGACAGAGAGCTCCCTGAGTCAGCAGAGGAACAGGCTCTTTTGTGAGCGTGACCCCACTGGCTCTTTGTGTGGGGCCGCTGAAAGGCTTCCCCGGCCGGCCAGCCTGGGCCCCATCTTACGAGCCCCTTCTTGCCTCATTCCCAACAGAAATTGGAGGAGGCGGCGGCCAAAGCCGCGCGGGAGGAGAGGATGCGCCTGCACACTCAGAGGGAGCTCCAGGACCGCTACAGAACCGACCTGGAGAGGGAGAAAATGGTGGGTGCTGCCTCTGGGCCCATTGTAGGGCTGCCCTCTGCATTTGTATGTAGTTCCAGAGCCAAATAACGTGTGCGTTTTCTGCTCGGGTTTCTGGTTGAGTTTGTGGGAATGTTGTCGTGCAGTTCCAGTTGTTTCTGGAAACCTATGACCACGTGTTACTGCTTCTGCTGGGAAAGGCCGTTGGTCCATAAAGTGCAGCCCCGCCCACTGCCTGACCCCAGCCCCGCCCACGTGTACGCAGGTACGGCTGCAGATGGAGCAGCAGATGGCGCAGAAGTCCAGTGAGCTGCAGCAGTACCTGCAGCGTGTGCGCGAGCTAGAGGACATGTACCACCGCCTGGAGGAGGCGCTGGAGGACGAGCGGCAAGCCCGGCAGGATGAGGAGGCTGTGCGCAAGCTGCAGGCTAGGTCATATCGACCATTTACTCAGTGTACTGCAGACAATGGTTCCTGACCTCACCTAGGAGGAAATGGATGAATCTGATATTAAATGAAATGAGTTTTGGCTACATTTCCTTAGTTTATTTCATGTTAGCAGAAGAAGCTGTAAGCCGTCTGTTCATCTGGCTGTCTTTCTCAGCTGAATTTGCACATTACACGGTGTAATAGCCTGTAAATGCCTGAGCAGATTTGGCTCTGCGGTGGAAGGTTCTGCCACCGCCGCCAATTTCTGGACTGTTACCCAGACCCTGTGCCGTTGGAACACACAAAATGGGCACAGTCTTGCACACTCACCTGGCCTGTTGGCGCCCACAGGCTCCTGGAGGAGGAAGCGACAAAGCGCACCGAACTGGAGCAGATCCACCTGCAGCAGCAGCGAGCCATCGCCCAGACCCAGTCGGAGAAGCAGCAGCTGCAGGACGAGCGGCTCGCCAAGGAGGCCGCACTGCAGGCCGCCATGGAGCAGCTGTCGCAGTTGGAGAGCGAGAGGCAGGGGGCGCTGGAGCAGTACCAGGTGGGGGGGAGCCATCGCCGTGACGTTACAGTTGCAGTCCATAGCTTTTAATCAGAATCAGAATAGGATCGATCTGTCTGTCCTGTCTGTTTAAATAATTCTGGAAGTTAACTAGTTTGCATGGTAACTAGTTTGATTTCCATGGGGAGCATCATACTGTTCTGGTGGCATGAGGTGCTGGTCATGATGGAACATGGTCTTTTACCATCAATTTATCATTTATCGGTCGAAAACCTACTGATGGAGCGCTAGTAATGTCTTTCTAAATGTTTATGATGGGCTCTTCAACTGAGGAAAGCAGTCAACATCTCCGCTCAGCGGAAATATGTTTTTTTAGTTTTTGCTTTATGCTTGTTGTAAAAGACCTGTAATTGCCTGCAGATTTATTTTAATTTTGACTAGCAAATCAGAAAATATTTAACCTAATTAAAGCTCAATACATTTAATTGTAGCATTAAGCATCAATCGGTGCCACTTTACAATAAGGGATTATGAATGGTTTATAAGCAGGTTATTAATTAGGTTGTAACACTTTGTAAAACATTACTAAACAATTATAAACAAGTTATGCCACAGTTTTCTTCTTTAATGAGTTACTACCATTTATAAGTGACAAAGGGTAGCCTTATGATACCTGTCAATCTTCTAACCACATTTCTTGGTCAGGGTCACAGGGTATTTATAGCATTATTGTAGAACTAAATGCCATGTGGGCAGTGATGGCTTAATGATGAGGGAAGCACACTTGTAATTGAAAGATTGCAGGTTCGAATCCCTGACCAGCAAGACACTACTGAGATACCCTGAGCAAGGTACCACCCCCAAGCACTGCTCCCCGGGCGCTGACTTAGCTGCCCCCTGCTATGTCACATATGGGTTAAATGCAGAGGACACATTTCCGCTGTGGAGTGTCAACAATGACCACTGGTCACTAGATTCTAAATTTCCAAGTCAGCATGATGTATGTCAAACCAGATCATCTGTTACCAGGATAAGGCACAGCCGTCATAGCTTCATTTTAACTAGTAAGAGTCTAACTTGTAAAGTTTTTTTTTACTAGTAAGAATATGAATTCTAGACATCAGTAATTCATTTTACACTAATCATAATTTTTACTAGTAAGAACTGTATTGTTACTAGTATAAATTCATGTTATTAGATATCTATAACCCAATTTATATATTTACATTGATGTCCATTGAATTTTTGCCTCATTTGTCCAAAATAAAATTTTACTAATAAAAAGTCACATTGCATATATCTATAATTCAGTTTTACTGGTAAAAACTCAGATTGAAGATATCTATTTTGACTAGTAGAAATTCAAGGTCCAGATATCCATACTTGTTTTTACTAGTAAAAATGTCATTGTTGATATCTGCAATTCAACTTTTTTTTTTGTTTTTACTAGTTAGAATGTTATTTTTACTACTGGAAATCTAGTGATGATGACTCAGCCTACGTTTAAAAGACATTTTGGCTTGCCATGCATAGTGTGTAAATGGCACTTAACTGTTATTTTTTAAGGAAGCAAGCAGTACTGAGTCAGAAACAGCTGCCATGTTAGCTGGCCCACAGAGTGTCTGTAGGAAGCCCTCCCTCCCTGCCCAGATGCCAGTAGGCCCCCTTTTCCTGAAGCATCTCTGTATCCTCTGCGTCTTTACGAAATGCAAAATCTGCACTCCATCTTGTGCTTATGCAAAGTGTCTGGTGCGGCTCGACCAATATGGAAATTTTGTCTCCGTGACAGATGCTAAAATTTCCAAAATTTTGATATTATTTTACATGGTTAAAATGAACCATATTTTAATTGCCAGTCGATTACAGTCCTTCTGGATTTTATATTATGTGTGACTTTTTGTGCTATGTGCGTGTCATCATTGACGTGTGAGTTTGCCTCCTAACCTCACATGTTGCATATTTAGCTCGTCGTGGGTTTCGGTTTTCTTTGGGTGAAATCCACATATTTCCACTGAGCAGAGATGCTGACTGCTTTCCTCAGTGTAAGAGCCCATCATAAACATTTAGAAAGACATTATTTGCGCTACGTCAGCAGGTTTTCGACTGATAAATGATAAACTGGTGGAACCTTAATATTGGGCGATATATCTATTTGGTTTTTGGTATTTGTTTTTTTTTTTTTAACTGATAACCTGTATGATTTGTCAGCAAGATTCCAGACATTCGACTTATTTTACTAAGTCAATGTGTAAGTGCTGTGATAGAAGTGTTGCGACTATTATTCCTGACATGCTGCATGTGATCAATAATGGCTCTCATGAACATGCGAGTAACAGGAGGTGATGAAGAAACTGGAGAATGCAACGATTAAGACGCAGAGCTGGAAGGACAAGGTGGCCCATCAAGAGGGGCTGATCCGCCTCATTCAGCCAGGTAGGGGGCAGTGTGGAGCACAGAGGTAGGGCGCCCCCCCACGGCCATGCAGTTTCATGCTCTGTGTCACTCTCTTTGATTGCTTAGGCTCCAAGGGACCCCAGAGGATCACAAACTGGGGGCCTGCGGCCTTCACCGACACGGAGCTGAACCTGAGAGAGAAGAGCTGGCAAGAGAAGAAGAGCAGGCCTGGACAAACCCAGTAGTGAGCTGCTCTCACACGTGCAACCTGCCTTGCATTTCCGTGACGACTACACCAGCCGCACAGTGTGTTAACAGCTAGGCATTTCCCATAACCCCCTGACAGAAGTTGTTCGTTGGAAGGTTTTGGCTCCTCTGTCATTCTGAACATCACTTAGCTGGAGAGGTTTTCAAAGGTAACATCTCCAGAGCAGCTAGCGGGACCCAAGATGAATCCACTGTTCTGTGACAGCTTAGGAGCCCGGCTTCATACGCATAATCATTTTTACCTAAAATGGATAATTAAAAGATTTCAATGGTCATTTTAAATAGTTTTAAAACTTTTAAATAACTGCACATTCCAGGTTTTTTAGTTGACATTTCATATTTGTTCTTGTACTATTTTTTTTTGCCAAAGTGTAAAAATGATAGGCGCCCAGTTTCATTCCTTTATTTATCAACACTGTGATTTTTTTCTCGCCATCGTTGATAGTTTGTGGGGCAAAAAAATGTAGCATAGCAATGCCACAAAAATTCATGTATAGAAATATATATACTTTTAGAAACACATACTTGAAACTAACTGTGCGTGAACCCCCAACTAATCATGCATAATGACAAAGTAATGTTTGTCTGATGTGTTTAGGGCATTTTTATTCAGTCTTATACTGAAAATTTGTGTAAAGCCAAAAAAAAGTTTTTTAAATGTTTAATAAAAAGTAACTTGTCATCACAGATCTCTAGGACATTTATCCAAGTCTCAGCTTTACAAGTGATGATATAGTATTTTAAATTCTGCAAAATTTCATGAGCTTGCTTAGGGTGTTATGTTACAGGACTAATGTGTTCAACTGTGTCAGTCCTAGTAAGATCTGTTGCAGCTGAAATCTGTACCAACTTACTATAGTAAAATGTTTCTGCAGCCCGACATCAGCATCTGTATAATGGAATCCATGGACCAGTTTTTCTGGATCATTACTGTTTTTTTTTTTTTTTTTTTTTACTGAGGCTGTATTTCATTGATGGAAAAAGACACATCAGATATTTATCATTAAGGTATCTACAGTGGTCCAGAAGCCAGACAATGCAGGGTAGGAAGAAGCTGCAATTAAGGGCTTTAGCAGTTTGAACAACCTGTGAAAATAGCTCCATCCTTCCATCCATCCAGTAATTTATCCACTAACAGATCAAGAAGGGGCTTAGAGCCTCTCAAGCAGCAGAGGGCGACAGGGAGTGAAACACTCTGGATTTGACACCAGTCACAGGGCTACTCCTACATTAGCACCAAAACAAGGCTAAAAACATGCCATTTTATATCATAGTGCAACACGAACTTTCAGCCTTGTCAGATATATAATGAAATTAACACAAAACATCTAAAAAACTTAACGTCACATTAATAGCATAGTGCTCAGTTTGGACTCTTTTTTTCTCAGCGTGGATACGTAATAGGGGTTTTAGCGACACCTACTGTGGGGAAAAAAGGGATTACAGGGAAAAGGTGTGAATATCGAGTCATGTAGCAGTGGTGCTCAGTATTTTGAAATCCAACCAACTAGAAATACATCTTCGAAATTTGCTGTAAATATAACCATCTGCCAATGGAAATACCAAACTGTCTAGAAACATTGAAATAAAAAAAAAAAACCATTGCGATACTTCAAATAAATCAAATAATATTTATATAGTTTGGTTTACAAAAATGACAGTATACATACAGTACTTTATCCTCCCACAACTGGTATAAACTACATGTGAATTATTTGGTGACAATGTACAACTATATTTATTTACAATGGGGGGATGCAACAGAAAACATTTATACAACCATAAATCCACACATCTCTGCTGACAGCTACTACAGTTCAAAGAGGTAGCTTCCATGGTTGGGAAACATTAACTGTCAGCTATAAAATAATTTACCACAGGCAGACTGAAGGATACATACAGACCGATTAATGCTGGTAAGTTCATATTCCTTACTATACAAAGAAACAAGTGTAATTTTAGTTAAGTATGTGTAGCAGATTTTAAAAGAAGTTATAACATGATTCCTTTATTAATTCACTTTAATTCATATAATAGTCCACCATGACTAAAAAAAAGTCGGCTAACGATAACTGCCTCGCTTTCTTATGACTGGCCAATAATATGCACAGCACCCCCACAAATGTCCCCCACAGAATGTTAGATGTATTCCAAAAAAAGACAGAAAACTCCGGCCTCATTCCATCTGAAAAGTCCGCTCTGTATTTAAACGTGAAAATGATCTGAAGGCCTTACCGTTTATGGTTACGGTGTTTGGGTATGTGTGTATGCAGGGTTTTTTTTTTTTTTTTTTTTAATTTTCATATTACCCAGATAAGTAAAACAGAAACTGCAATTGCAAGACACACCACAATCCCATACTGGTTTTATGAGTCTGAACAAAAAGGAGACATCAACATGGAGGAACTCGGGCCTCATTTGGGTTGTTTTGGAAGTCTTTTCTGTTCTGTTTACACCCTGTGTATATGTTTGGTACATAGGTTAACTGCAGAAGGCCAGGTCACATCAAGTCACACAGTTTTTATGAATTCTATTAACTTTCCTGCACTGCCACCTGCTGGTTAATGGTCATCATTACCAGCTATGCAGTTTCAAAGCACAAAGCTGCTGTAATACAGCACCGCTCAGATCCCAGCAGAGAAGGTCCTTGTTATGGGGATGAATCACATAAAATCACGATGTACTGTATGCATTCAAGTATAAAAAAATAAACAATCGGAACACATTTTCACTGATCATTTCAGGGCAGTTCTTGCCACAGAATCATTTTTTGAGTTCCCTATTTATCTAACATACTGGAATCAAACTAAAAATTGCACACACAGACAATGCCAACGTACTGAATCACTTAAAAACACTTGTAAATGGAATAAGTACATTTGCAACACTCGTGACATTTAGTAGGTTTGATTTTCCTAAAACAAAAAATGTAGATTGTCTGTTTTCCTGAAACAGTCACGCTCACTTCTGCAATCTGAGGTAACAGATTAAATGCCAGGCTTGTGTCAGCCACACATCAGGTAGACTGTAGTATGGTAGTACTAGTGACCAAAATGCTTAGGATTTCGGTGGAATATATATATATAGTCTTGTCATGGTCTTTCTGGAAATGGGAAACTGAAAACTTTAGTCCCATAAGTGGATAAAAATACGACCAAATCTGACCATGACAGGTGTAATGAGTTGGGCGACCCACCTATGTATGGTGTCCTGCCCGCTATTCAGATGTCCACCTGAGGGTGGCGTGCCCCCTTTTAGGAGTTCCATATCGATGCATCACAATAAACCCTGTTTCAGTGCCCATTAATACAGGCATAACAAATAATTACATCTTGAGGTTAAGAAATTAGTGAGAACAAAACACCAAGTCATAAATCTGATTGTCAACAAGCTACAAAAAAAGCATGATTTTTATTCCATTACATTGGTGTTGTCAGTCCTGGCCTCATCAAGCCTGCATGCTACAGCTGGATTTCCTTTAACAGAGGAAAAGAACGACCTATTTGGCATTTTGTCTGGAGCAGAAATCACAACAATAGATGATTGCTATTGCACCATTAGGAATGGTACAGAGGAGGTCTTTGGCAGAGAAGATAGACCTCCAGCACTTTCCTGTAGATAAAATGAAAAAGTTCTCATCTGTAAAGTATGTTCACTAGCTATTTTATATACGTTCAGCTCCCCTTGATTTAAAACATGTGGTCTTGCATTGTTTTCGAACATTTCTTTCATTCCAAATCTTGGCCACATGAAATTATTTCTGCTGAAACCTTAGCAGAATCGTCAGCAATTGACTTGGATAAAGCATCAGAGAATCAGAAGAATTTAGCGAAGATCCATGGCTAGAGAGGTTCTTGTAGTGCCATATTTCCCTTCTTAAGAGGCAGGTCTCCAGTCACTCTGAGATTGCAAAAGTGCTTCCTGAATGGGTTTGTGTAAAGGAGGAAACTTGCAGGACTGTCCTGCACACCTGTCCAGCCTCAGTCCTTAATGCAGGGGATGTTGTAAGAGTAATGGACGAGGGGGAATCCACGGCTCTTATAGAAACAGGCCCGGCCACAGGCCTGCACCTGGTCAGAGCTGTCGGACACAAATGAGTCGCCCTCGTCGGCGTACTCGGACTGTGCCGATGGGGTGCCACAGTCCACCCAGTAGCCCTCGGTCCGTGGGCCAGGCCCCCCGGCCAGTGCTGGACAGCTGTGGGAGCGGATCAAGTGTTTGCAGACGGGGGGAGCCGAGAGCAGCACAGACTCGCAGCAGTCACACAGGGCCAGGCCGGCCTGCAGCTCTGAGTACATGCCACACTCGCAGGCTGCACCGTGGCTGGCCCCGGAGCCCTCGTCCTGCATGGCCCTCCGTACCGGCCCCGGCCCCACAGCCTCGGCCCTCACGGAGGAGCGACCCCGTAGTCGGCGCCAGTCCTCCCTGAAGTACGGGTTGAAGAAGATGTAGAGCACGGGGTTGAGGCAGGCAGGCAGTGGGAAGAGGATGAGCGTCACAGACTTTATGATCTCTGGGCTGTTGGCGACGCCGGTGAGGAGCGGAGCAAAGGAGAAAGCGGCCACGGGGCAGAAGAAAAGGCAGTTGGTGAAGATGAGCCAGGCCACGTGCCGGACCATGCTGGCCTGGAAGGGCTCCAGCAGGTGGCTCTTGCCCAGGCCGCAGTACAGGTGGGTGTAGACCACAGCCATCAGCAGGTAGGCCAGTGAGTTGAGCAGCACCAAGGCAACGGTGAAGCCCAGTGAGGCTGTGTCACTTGCGGAGAATGGCAGGCAGAGTGGCGATGCAGAGAACTCGCCTACATGGAAGAGGGGCAGGCAGGCCGCTGCCCCGGCCAGCAACGCCAGCAGGGCGGCGGCCAGGTGCACGCGGCCATAGCATCGGCGGCGTGGGCCCTTGCGAAGTAGCAGCCGTACCGCCACACTGCGTTCCACCGCGGCCAGCGCCAGCAGCAGCACGCCGGCTTCCGAGGAGAAGATGGCCAGGAAGCCGGCGGCACGGCAACCCGGCCCCGTCTCCCAGCGCACGCCAAAGTGACCAAAGACGCCCCAGGTAGCGCCGTCCAGTGTGGCCAGCAAGCCCACATAGATCCCAAGTAGCAGGTTGGCGGCCGCCAGCAGCCCCAGCAGCAGCTTGGCGGGAGATGGCATTCTGCCCCCGGAGAAGGTGGCGGCCAGAACCAGTGTGTTGCACAGCAGCGCCACCAGGCAGATGAACCACACTGTGAGCCGGATCATCCAGCTGCCCAGCAGGTACTCGCACGGCTTGAAGGCCCCTGCAAATGGTCACGTCTTAGCTTCTGCCGCCTCCCTCCATTGTACTCCTCAGACATACCCTCCCCCCGATAATTCCCTGTAATCCTCTTTAGAACCACATAAAAACAAACATCAGGGCACTAGATGGCGTAGTGGTTGAAGACACATAAGCAAAACCTGAAGGTGACAGCAGGGCCTTCATGCAGTAACCTTGAACAAAGTAGCCAGACAGTTCTGAAAAAATACCCACCTGCACAAATGGGCAAAATCAGCTAAAGATTCAGCTAAAAATGGACATGTAGGTGGGAAGATTAAGATGATGAAATGTAAATGTAAGAGAGGATAGAGGAGGTCACCTGGGGAAGGAGAGCAATGCAGGGGAAGCTGGATCCTCTCTTCCTCCTCAGCACCTTCAGAAAGACAGCACAGCACAATCTGTACCCTCCATCCACATGGGTTTGTGCTTCACAATCGAAGAGAACCACCTGTCCGGTAAAGGTATCAAGCTACTTCGAGAACCTAAATTTATGCCAGTGATTAGCCAGCTAGCCATATGCTACCTACTGCAATTTTAACACTATATAACACTTATATAAATCCGCAAAATTTTTTTTAAGCCTGAATGACACCCAGTGCCAGAGGCGCCTTACTGTCGGCATTGACGCTGACACCCGTCTTCCCTTCATCCTCCTCGGTCGAGCTCAGGACACTTTCGCATCCAGTGAAGGCACAGCATTGGTAAGCATAGGGAAGCGAGATCGTTCTACGAATACAGAAAGGGAACAAAAACTCAGCCATCTTCCAGGGGGGGCATCACCTCATTTACTGATTGTCACTAATTCATGAGATCGGCCTTGTGGGAATCATAGCCTTTCTGCGATCTGTCTTGTGGGGTTGATAATATCAAGGCCCTGTTCTGGCTACGGTCACTCTAGAGTCTTTATCCATTAATGGAGCCTAGTCATGGTTTACTGTGCTAAACCCCCCCGAGACCACGGTGCACTTGATGGACCCAGCATGGTTCCTGCATACGAAGAACCATCTCACCTTAGCCTGGGAAGGTGCCGAGGTGTCAGAGGACCCTTCATTTCCAGGTTCCCGGCCAGCTTGAGCTGGTTCAGACTGCTGAGGCCTGCGGTCGGGAGGCTGCTGAGAAGGTTCAAGCTCAAGTCCCTGAAATACAGCGACTAGTCAGTGGTCAGGGAAGCCGTGTTCATTCGCTAAGGAGTAACAATCAACTGACACATAGTGAAAGGACCAGGGCCTAGATGTTCTTCAGCCATTGGCCGTCCTGTAACAACTGCAGCTAATCAGAGATATTGAAGTGCAACCAACAGGAAAGGGTGCAGCGTAAGCATGCAAGCTGTTTAAGTTACACCAGCATCCACTAGGAAACATCACTAATGGAAAGTTAATATTCACAGCCAAACATGAAGTATATAAACTACATTCATTCCTTTGTACATAAGTGATGAAAAAACAATGACACTTGATAATGGATCCATCTAGAAAACATCAAAACAAGTATGGAAAAGCACATTCTAATAAAAGGCAGGAGGTTTCTGAATTAATCAGATTTCTGAAAAAACAGTGACACCAAAGAGATCGAACCATAAACGCAGAGTCAGGAGCACATGGTGGGAATGGCTACTCACAGGTTTGTTAGTGATGTCAAGGAGGAGAAGGCGTCCTGATGAATCGATGTGATCTCATTCCTACTGAGGTCTCTGCACATCAAATATACAAACACAATGTTCAACAACAAAACACACTGACTGTACTTGCTTAAAATTGGGCATGCTGACTGCCTTAAACCAGAGGCGAAATTACTTTGCTGACGAGCAGTGGCTGCCAAGGACAGATTGAGGGAGAATCTGATTGATGTGGCCAGCAGATAGATGGTTAATCTAACCTGGGATACAGCAAAGGAGGAAATATGTCCTCATGGAAAATAAATAAATAACTCAACAAACTACAACATGTGGGGAAAACTACCCAGAGAAAACTCTGTGCTTATAGCAGACCACATCCTAAATCTCCACTGGTTAAAATTTCAATCAGGTTTCATCTTTAACATCTTCTCTGAGAGCAGAAGACCAAAGCAGGAGAAACAAAAACAAACAAACAAAAAAATAATGTGCACTGAAACATGGACCTGTGTTTTATTTTTTTGCTTGACGGTTTACATGATGAAGGGGGGGATGGGCAACAGGGGGCTAAGTGGTTCAGTTTTCAGACCCCTCCCACAGCCAGACTGAGGTTCCATGCCCCCCCTAGTGCAGAAAGGAGGGACTTCGTTCAGTAGAGAGAGAAAGAATAGGCTGGGATTTGTTTTAGGAATTTGCCTGGGACTTGTTCCTTTGGCTACGTGCAACATGCCAGCTCTATCAAGTCTGTTCGGCGCTGATAAATGATAAATGAGTTGGGAATCTAAAATAAAATAAAAAAAACCAAACAGAAAATGGATACCGAAGAAAAGATCATGATTCTCCCAGCTCCTACTCTAGTGGCCCGCAGGCTGAAATCCATGCAACAAAGCCCCGGTATGTTTCCCACAAGTCGCAGGCCTTTTGGATGCCGCTCCGGTTCGAGACCGGAGAGACGCTCCGGGTGGGAAAAGAGATGCACTTACAGGATGTGCAGTGAGGCCAGTCCCTGGAAGGTGTCCCTGTGGATCAGCTGGATGTGATTGTGCTGCAGGTTGCTATGGAAACAAACCAAACAGCAGAAGAACCATTACCGAAGGTAAACAGAAGGGCAAACATTTGGAAGCTTGTGTTTGTCATTAAGGAGGACCCCAGAAAATGCAGTTCTTTCCATCAGGTTCTTAAGTATAAACAGGCACTCCCACTTTCTGCTGGCCCAGCGCGTGATGAATCACTGTTTGCCCTGCAGCTGTCCATAGAGCCAGACGAACTAACGGGCCCTTTGACCCCTTGAGGAGCTCCCTGGCTCTTCTTGATTGGCTCAACAGCTCAGCAATGTCCTGCACCTTCTGCCCATGCCTACTTGACTGGGCCTGCTTTTCAAATGCCAGGATGCAGCGTGGCCACAAGGATTCTCACGCGAGGCCATGTTCACTAGAAGCAAGCTGTTTACTTCCACTCAAACCACACATTTGTGTGTGTGTGTGTGTGTGTGTGTGTGTGTGG
>JAODKC010000021.1:20304119-20315352 GCA_026777985.1 Mormyrops attenuatus | reverse complement strand
CCCCCCCCCCCCCCCCCCCCCCCCCCCCCCCCCCCCCCCCCCCCCCCCCCCCCCCCCCCCCCCCGAGAGCGAGGCGACCCCCTTTGGGCCACAAATATTCATTGCACTAAATATTAAATATTAAATGTTGTTCATTTCTTAGGAGATGCTGAAGCAGCATGTTCTGCTAACCAGCTAGCTAGCCATGATCTTCTGACTCTACTTGCTGACTATTTATTTAGTTTTTGAAACATCTTGGGTGCGCAAGGGGCCCCAAAGTGACTTTTTCAGTCGGGCCCCAGAAACAAATCTACCCCTGGCCACATTTCAGCATTTTAGCAAAAATCAGGTGAAAGAAGTGTCCCTCAATAATGTAAGGAATGTTAACAAGTAGTAGTAGAAGTTCTGTGTAATTTGATATACAAGTAAAGACTAAAGCAATGCAAGGTGACTTGTAGGGGCATCTACACGACTATCACAGCTGCATTACAGAGAAACTTTCACAAGATTTCAGCAAACCGCAGCCTGTCAAATTATCAGGATGCAGCATGAAGTATATACCAAGTACAAAAACATTAGTCATGTTACTCACTATCCTGTAACCAAGATGTTAAAACTTAAGAGTGGGAATCAAAAAAATAATGTAACCATTTTGATAGCCAAACGTGACTGAACACGAGAACTTGCCATATGAATGTTAGCCTAGAATGTTAGATAGGGGTGGGGCCCAGTGAGTTCAGACACTGTGCCCGCGATCAGATCACTGGTTCAAATCCCAGGGTCGGCAGAGTCAAACCACTCCTGATCGAGGCCCTTAAACCAACTGCTGCAGGGGCTGCCTGATCTGACTTCTCAGCTGTACATCGCTTTGATCAAATGTGTCAGCTAAAAATGTAATGTAGTCTGTGGGAAGGAGGACAGTGGGTTCGCCAGATCCTGCTTTTTAACTGCAGACATTGTGTGCTAAATCATGAAAAAGCGCTAACTTGGCGATCAAAAGCTAACTGGCTGATAATGTGAACAGAGAGCTCAGTCTGAAGTTCTGCCCATTTATACAGCTAGCAGAAATTAATTACCTCCCTCAAGGGAACAACAACACTGCCCGTCGTAGGCCACACACCAGCGAACACAGGATGATGAGCCCAAACCCTTTATCACTTAAACACACCAATGCTGAGGAACTCAAATAAACCCAACTGGGAACAGTGGGTTAACTATATGCTTTAATGGATTTTACAGTAGCCTGCAGTCACATTGACTTGGTCATCAGTCACTGACCACCCTGGATGAAAGTATGTCACAGCGAGAAAATATGGGGAAAAAGCATTTTTTAAAACTTAGAAAGATAAACTTACAGTTCCTCTAGCAGAAAACAGCCTTGAAATCCTGGTAGCTCCTTAATTTCGTTGTAGGACAGATCTCTGGTTAGACAAATACAGGAATATTATTGTGAGATACATTACTGCCGAAAACAAACAACATTACTTTGACCCACCTACAGTATACTGCACTGTTACAATTACAGTATTACTACCTTTACCTTTCAATAATACTACTAAGGACAACATTACTGCTGGGACTTGTGGCACTTCCTCTGTTAGCTTAGCGCAGTGATGCCAATCTGGTCCTGGGGGACCTGCGGCCAGTCCATGATTTTACTCCCTTCTAGTTCCCGAGAGGGCAAAAAATGCCTAACTTTCTGGCAGGGAGCTGGGAGGGAGCGAAAACGTGGACCGCCAGCAGGTCCCCAGGGACCGGACTGCCAAACACTGGCTGAGCATTACATGCGTGCTTCCACGTCACCGAGTCCCAGGTTTTGACTCACAGCATCCTCAGTGACTGCAGCTCCTCACAAAGCCAGGAGGGAATGGCGTCGATCCGTGTCCCAGTCAGCGTCCTAAATGAAGGCGGAGATGATCAATCAAGAAATATCCCCCAAGAAGACCGTCCAAGGGTGCCGGACAAGTGGCCGACCCCCAGCTTCACTCTCATCACTGTACGGGTCGAGATGCGAAAACTTCCAAAGTAGTTCTGCTCTTTGTACAAATAGCAAATAAAGCTTAATTTGATTTAATTTCATTTTCATTCAGGTATCCTCTTAAAATAGGATAAATCTAAGCAGTCATCTGGACTGTGTGCGTCACAGACATAAAACCAGTGCACTCCTTCCTGCAGGAAGACCACCATCACCAGGGGCAGTGAGACTGTCACAGATTTCTGGTGTGTCTGTGTGAATATAGCTGTAGTGCCCATACTGGCCACCAGGAGCACACATCACGCTGTGTGCATGTGTGTGCAGTGCTGAGCCACCAGCGTGCGAGGCACTCACAGGCTCTCCAGGCTGACGGCTCCTGTCAGGCTGGGGAAGAGCTCCGTCTTACTGGCCCCGCGAAGCATCCTGAAACAGACGATTCGTCAGGCCACGTCTATTCCCCAGGGTGTCTCCATGAACCATTTGCCCTGCACTTAAACCCGCTCCATGGCCGTTTGCTAAGCTCAAATGCGACTGTGTGTGTGTGGGACAAAGTAGGCTTAGGAAAATATTAGGTTTATTCCTTAAGAGCCGTCTACAGTTTCAGAAAGTGGCACAATGTTAATTCTGTATCTAAATAGCAAAAAAAGCTTCCAAGTCAATATATGTGCCAGAAACTGTTTGAATAATACACTAGCACAGTGTTTCCCAATCCAGTCCTCAAGGACCTCCAGACAGTCCATGTTTTTGCTATTGGAAGCTGGGAGTACGGTTTGATGCGGAGCTCAGAGGAAGCAAAAATGGAGTAACTGAGTCCCCAAGGACCGGATTGGGAAACACTGCACTAGTGGAAACTTCTGAAATCACCTAGTCCACCTCCACAGGGGTGAATGTTAACATGAGGTTACGCTGTTACACGTAGGAGTGGAAGTGATTTCTTGAGCCTGATAAGGCAGAGCCAGGGCGAACTTCAGCGCCTCACGCTGGCTCATCTGAGCCCGAAAGTCCAGCTTCTTAGCTAGATACGCGACAGGAAGCCACAGGCTCACACACCCAGCATATGTCCCTCCAGGGAGAAGCTCAACTAAACAATTAAGACAAGACATCTGCATGCTTTACGCAGAACAAACATGCAAAAACATTAATGAATATTAAACAATATGAGGGAATATTACAAGTGTATCTTGTATTACAGCATTCTTGTATTAAAAGGTGTACTGAGTGAGGCATGCGGCACACTTACAGGGAATGTAAATCGGACAGGTTCTGGAAGGCTGAGACCCCCACGAAGGAGATCGGGTTGTCATACAGGTGGCTGTGGAGGAGAATGGGGGCGGAGGGAGACACTTAGACAGGCCGGGGTTCAGCCCCAGCTAGCTAAAACGGATTGACGCACGGTAAATCTTAGATATACACAGAACGGCAGACCCCACTCTGCCTACAGTCTAACCACGTAGAGTGCAGTGTCCTAAGATAGATTTACAGTTTTGTTTATTTTTTGAGAAAGCAGGGCCAGCTGACGTGACTGGGGGTTAAGGGGAGTGTACAGGGGCCCAACAGTAACACCAGACTGCTGGTCCTGGGAATCAAACCAGGAATCTTCTGATCCAAGGCACAACATCCCAACCTGCTGAGCCACGCTGCCCCAGATACGTAAAGATACTTAAAGGCCCAGTGAAACCAGGTTGCTGCTAGAACCACCAGTATATATCCATTACCCTACTCTACAGGATAAACAGATACTTACAACCACAATGCCAACATCTCTGCTTATCTTAGCTGCCTACATGCTATCCAGGGCTCATGAATATTGCAGTCATATTAGCTAAATTTACTCTTATGCACATTATCTTCTTATCTAGGGTTATGTACAGTTTGGCCAGTAGGAAGTGATTCGTCATGAAAATATTAATGGAATCCGCTCCTTATAGAAGTCTCTTTCCCAAAAAGGAACATTTTGGTCAGAAGACTGACCCTGTACCTGTGAAGGAGTAGAGAGGCGGGTGGCAGCTTCTGAACTTACATGGTGCGCAGCAGTGGGTTATTCTGAAACGCCCTCTCTGGAATGACCGCGATGTTGTTGCTGTGAAATCCCCTGGAACAGCAGGAGACAAAAGACATGACACATAAACGACATGCCGGGTCCGCCACGCGGATTAGGAGAGGCAAAGGGGAGCCCCTAAGTGCTTTGGCTGGGGATGCGGCCCTCAACGTGCTGACAGACGGCCCCCTGAAAAAGCTTTCTGAGCCATGAGATGAAAAAGGTGTTTGTCGGGAAGTGATGACCCGAGGTAAACTGGTGTACACAGTCCGCTCCTGCTCGGGGCGGATAGGGGACGGCTTAGCGGCACGCCGTGACTAATGCTTCACTGATTGCTGAGATGTTTTTCTCTGGTCCCCCCCTAAGACACCTCTCTCTTATTTTGTCTGCGGTCGGGAGATTTGTGACATCAGTGTGGAAACGAGTATCTGCCCCATTTTTCTTGTTGCCGCTAAAAGCTCTCCGCGCCTGCAGCCCCGATACAAATGGAGCGAAACAACAACAGAGATGGGAACTGTGATCTGTGAGCCCCATCTGGGCTCTCCATCACTGTCTCATCACCCCATGCCAGTCAGTACGGGACAGTAGGGACCAGCTCTCCCTTCCACATTTTTGACTCGCACATCCTCGTTCAATATAGAAGGACATTTACATTTTATTTGTTTAGCGGACATTTTCATCCAAAGCGGCTGCTTTTCTGAGGGTCAGCCAGTACTTAAGGTTGAGCCCCTGACCAAGGTTAAGGGCTGCGCTCAGGGCCCCAACAATGACATTACTCTAGTAGTAGCCAACCATGAGCAGACATGGGTTATCCCTTGGTTGTTGCTCTGTGTGTGTGTGTGTGTGTGTGTGTGTGTGTGTGTGTGTGTGTGTGTGTGTAAGTGTCCATTTGTATGCCACAGATGCAAACTCACAGCTCCTTCAGTTTGGGTAGCGCCTGAACTGCTTCCGGAAATGTCTCCAGGTTGTTGAAGTTTAAGTCTCTGGGGGGGGAAAAGTCCTGTCAGTGACATCACCAGCAGTTCCCAACCCAAACGTCTGACTTACAATACAACCACCTTGTTTTGTTTGACAGGAACACGACAGAGAAATCACTTCCACAAATCCTCATGACTTGTTTTTACAAAATGTAATCCTCTGCATTTGGAAGTTCCACAAGGGACTTTAGAGCCAAAACACAAATGTGAAATACTGTACTAAAGAGTACTAAATTTTAGGTAAATGACTTGCGTAAATTTAATATGAAAGTTTCTCTATCCATACTTTGATGTTTCTAATGAGCAAACACTAGAAAAAGAATTATCCGTATTTTACAAAGGACTGCATACCATATCCCCAATTTTGATACAGTTAGGATTTTAATTGAGTAATCAGTTATGGGTATGTAATTTTGTTTTTTAAAGGATGATCTGTAATGTATTTTTTGTGAAATAATTGACAGCTCAGAGACAAGCACAAACTAATAAAAGACAGCCATACACTGGTTTATAACCAACATTTAATCGATCTGATTAAAAAGGTCACCACAGGAAAAATCTCAGCTGAAGCAACATTGTTCGGAAGTCACTGTGTTACTCTAAATTATTTATTAAAAGACATTCATGGAAAGCACTGGCCAAGATTCCACTGGAAAGACAGAGAGATGGCCAGGTTCAGCTTCCTGTTGACTGATGGGAAAACCACACTGTCATTATAGCAGTCCTGTTGTTGTCCTGATCAATGTTAAAGAGGGCGTGCCCTCAGCCCTGATAACGAACTGGCTAATCATCTAATCGCTGCACTTGCATTTGGGTCAACTGAAGGAAAATGCTCTGTAAAATTTCTAAATAGTATTTCAGTCAGGTACATCTGTACATATTGCATTAACAAAGACTAATTCAATACCATGATATCCAAAATCTGTTAACTGGCATCTAAAATTAATGAGAATTCAGAATTTTACTAAATAACAACCGTTGTTGGCGGTGACCTGAAAGATATCCGCTGGGACTGCACTGGAGCGGTGACGATCACCTTGGTCACAACGTTTGGCTGGTGGCTGTGTTGCCACGGTGACCCCAATAGCACAAACAAACAGATGGTGGAGAGTCCAGGTGCTCTCCGACGGTGTGGACAGGTACTGCAGACTCAAGCAAGCGAGGGCCTCAGCAGAGTCACGGGTGCGCGGCGGAAGCCTACCAGCTGTACGCTGGCTAGCCCGACTGTTGATTCTACTTGCAAATACCTTCCTGAGCAAACAACTCTCCTAATAGACACATGGCTGCATGAGGGAGGACAGCCCACACAGCCAGAACACCACCGTGAATGGGCAGCAGCCAGGAAGAAGGCTAGCTTTTTTATTCCAACAGCTGTCTCGCGAGACAGACAGCCCTACTAAAAAGTAATCTGTTATAGTCAGCTGCTTAACAAGGCTGGACATCAAGGGTAAATTTGCCTTTCATTCAGGGGGAAATGGAAACAGACGGACTGCTATCTACTTAGCAGATAATCTTGTCTAGAGAGATAATTTTCCATACTGGTTGATGAGAGTAGCTGAAGGTGAAGGGAGGCTTCAGACCTAACCTTTCCAAAGATATGGAGCTAAAAAGCTCAGAGCAGGGCATTAACCTGGAGAATGTAGTATGTAGGGTTTTGTAATTCACCGCACAGCCTTTGTTTAGACAGCTACTGCAATGTTTCAGCCCTTTTAGCCATCAATATGCTACCTCTCCAAATGGAATTCATTTCCAGGTCCGTGGCAGACCGCCTGGATGCCTCAAGGACTGAGTATCATTACATGGTTGACAGGACACAGTCGTCTGTACATTGTTCAAATACAGTGGCAGTCTGCTTACGAAGAGATTAATCTGTAACGGGCGATTCCATCAACGAATAAGAGAACAATTATTGTTCTTGGAAGAAGCCGGACATGCACCACACCTACGGGAAACCTCAACGGCACGCTGCACTTACACACACATTAAAACATTTGTCAAGCAATCAATAATGATGTCTATGCTTCCGCCTACACAAACAAAACGACTGGGACAAAGTTCCAGCCGTTCAGTCTGCGATTCACGTCCAGCAAGATTTCGGGCTCATCTGAGAGTCCGAACCTTTTCACTACCTTCCCAAATATTTCACCTTCCTGGATGACTGCAAATGCAGCCATTGTGAAAATCTCTCAAGCAGAAATTTCATCATTTGTTAATCCTACAAGACAGATCATTTGGCTGATCGTGTCTGCGTTTGATTTTAAAAACTTGCATTAAAAAGAAACAAAAAAAAAACACATAGGCTTTGTCTGGTGTTTCCACTTAGAGATTGATGGTTAGTGTAACACAACACATGGTGGCAGACCTGGAGATATACAGGGCACATTTAATCACTTGAATTAAACGGACTTCCTGAACTCCAACCAGAAAACAGCAGGGTTGTACTTACAATGGACGGGGAAGCGTTGGGCTAAAGAGGCCTGCTCATCCTCATAACATTCAAGGAAACTAAGGCCGAAACAGGAAACTAGATGGCAATCTTGGACCATGGGCTATTTGTCTTGGCCTTTCCGACAGGAGGAAGGTGATACAACCCCAATCTCTATTGAAAAAAATCTCTCTTTGACATGCCTTGGCTCTATCGCAAGTGGAGCCCGAGGGATCAAGTGCTCGATTTCTTTAGGTTCCTTTCTCAGCTAGAAGGATGACTTGTTTCACCGGGTTTTCATCTGAATTTTACCCGTCAACACTGTTAAAACGACATGTAAATAACAGAAAGTTTGTTTCACCAAATACCAAAATCTTTCCTTGCACCAGGGTAGTGGCCCCTGGTCAGAAATGCACCGGTGTAGGCAGGGTAGGTTTTCTGGGGCCCCACTTCAGGGCTCCCCACTACTATAGTGACTATTAGTGGCCAACAGGGGACCCATGCAAATGGGGGTGTACGCTACAGATGGGAGCTTTATTTTGGTTCCATAGTGATGTTCATGCTAAAGATTAGACTTCAGCCCAGCCTGCTGAGCCCTCTGCCGCTGTAGGGAGGCAGAATATAAATAAAACCTGCAGGAATCTATGCTGCTGCTTCCACATTTGTCTGAAGGCCCCAGGTACAGTCTCAGCGGCCTAACTGAGGCTCAGCCCGAAGCCTCGACATGTTCTGCTACTTCTCTCACTTCAGTAAAAGCTTACAATTTATGACCCAGCTGGCTTTTTACACTACTCATGTAAGGACTGAACTATTCATTCGGATGGTTTATTGTGATGCTCTGGGTTACTTGAAAAATGTGCTTCTAGGTAATATCTTAACACGATTCAAATGCGACTTTTTAAATCCAATGTGGGATCTAGTCTACAATTAGTTGAGTTTCTTGTAAAAGCACATTTTCGGAATGACATTTATGAGTTTTAGTGGGTTAAACTTTCGGGCTGATTGCTAGAAGGCATCCAGTTCTTTATTGGGTTGACATGCAAGCTCAGTCTTCAAGGACACATGCTGCTCCACGCTACTGGGGTGATACTCACAAGGTTTCTAGGTTGTCGAGGCCATTGAAGGAATTCCTTCCAATCTCCTTGATTTTATTGTTGTGCAGATGCCTGGAAGGGATACAACTTCAACTAAGCATTGGAGGTCATACATCAAACCAATCCCAGAAATACACGCCAATGACTCGGCATTACGCATAACTTGGGCCAGGAATCAGCTTCTGTTCACAGAATGCTGCACTCACAGGTGTGAAAGTGAGCCCAACAAGGTCTGGCTAAAACAAGACCCGGCCAAGTAACTAGTAAAGAATGGCAGGTAGGACTCACAGCACCACCAGGCTGGAGAAGTTGACGAAGGCATGGTCAGGGATGTGGGTGATGCGATTGAGGGCCAGTGTCAGAGCCTGGAGGCTACCCAGGTTCCCAAGGGGCCCCATGGGCACCTCGGCCAGGTTGTTGTCATCCAGCCACAGGTGTCGCAGTTGCTGCAGGCCCTCGAAGCTGTCGTCTGGGACCTCGGTGATGTGGTTAGCATCCAGGCGGCTTTAAGGAGATAAAATGTTCACCAGGGCGATCACAATCAATCACCAGGGCTCAAGTTAATTTCTCAGCTTTGCCAATAAACAAACTTAACAGCTCTGAGCCCTGCAGAGCAAGTACATTAAACCAGTGTGAATATCCCACAGCAACAAGGAAACAAGGATAGCAAGTAACTTACAATCAAGGATGTTAACTACTGATCAAAAGGTTCCCACGAGCCCAGAGACGGCCTCTGATATTCTCTGTTACTTATTAGTAATAACTAACCTAGACATGACCATCAAAAAAATATAAAAAAGGACAAACTGACACATTGCACCGGATGGCAAATAAATATTAATGCCATTTCTCATGTCACACTGAGATAGTATCGTTGTTTTTTTAGTTGGGCATAATTAAAATTCCATCCACAAAGTGTTTGTCTACTGGCTAGAATAGAGTTGTTTTGATCTCCAGGCAACGGGATAGAAATTCCGAAATCCTAACACACCATAAGCGCTGATAACAACCCAGATAAAATTCAAAGTCAAAGTTCAGATCTCCTTCAGTGAAGTTCAAATGGCACAATGGGTAAATTATTCAAAATATACAATCTTGCTAATATGAGTTTTATGAATGCCGGTTTGTGATTTGAAAATGTTACAAGGCTGGTTTTACACCATTTTGCCTATTTCACCCTTCCTCGTCGCATCTTTCTGACAGTGTCAACAACGATTCTTCTCCGCGTCAGCCTCTATTATGGCTTACTGTGGGAACTGTCCTTTCTGAGCGATCGTCCCTCTCACACGCACATATACCCCTGCTATTCATGCGAGTGTTTCCCATAAACTACTACAATGCCAGGAGAACTGGACTGGCATGTGTATTAGGTGTAATAATTGGCGTGACGGGTCTAAAAACTGGATAATCTGCCCCAATTGCCAAGCTGACGGTGAAAGAATTAGAGCAATAATAATACATCCGTTCAGACAGAATAATCAATACAGGAGCAACAAATTACTTGTGTCAATGCAAGTTCTCAATATTTACAGAAAGAATTCTCCCAGACACCGGTAAACAGAATCTTGTGCATCTTTCCTCTTTTGAATCGATCACATTGTTCTGTATCAGATCATAGCACATTTCTCTACAGCACTCATACACTGAGTTTTTTTTCCCAAAACATGAAACTCCATTACAGAAACACTTGACCCAGAATAATATGCTGTCACAATAACTAAGTAGGTTTTATGGTAATATGGTGTACCTTAGTACCAGAATAGCATTCCTTTAGGATATACCGCGGTAGAATGTCTGGATGGTATTGTGGCATGAAAAATTAGATACTGCCCAAGTTTGCAACCAAATGTGTTTGCAGACATGAGCCAGCAGCCAAGATTTCATGATGTCACCGGTCACAGGAGCTTTTAAAGGGCTCCCAGTACTCGGTGCTGGGGAGCTGTAATAGGAATGGTAAAAGAGACGAGAGACTGCAGCTCTGCATGTTGAAACACCACTGAAGTGCCTCAGGTGGTTCCTCACGGTTATGAAGATGTTTAAAATTTCCTCTACCTGTCAGAAACACAGGGGCGAACCCCGCCAAGCTAGCGCAAGCGCCACAGTTTAGGCCGGGGGGAGTATGCTAGCCTTACTTCGTGACACTGCTCACTGCCTGGTGGCTTGCAGGCCCCGGCGGTCCCATAGAGACAAGAATCTGCATCTGTGATTTCAGTCGTGCAGCCCCAGTGTATCCTGGACACATAATTGGACCCAAAACGATTTCCTGTTTGTGAATGGCAAGCCTCCCCTGTGGCAAAAGAAGACCTCTCAAAAAAATTCTCTGCTCTGACAGGAATACGGCTTTCCAAAGTGCTAGCTAATACACGCCAATGCTCAAAGGAGACCAATTTGTCATTGCTTGTTGGATTATGAATATCATGACGAATACTGGTTTTGTTCATTTCCAGCTGTATACAACAATCCAAATGAAAATCTCAGCACAAACACAAACATTTTAATATCCCAGTAGTTTATCATAAAGTATCTTACATTTTTTTTGTATTTACAAGATCACTTATTTTCACTTTCCTCCGCCCTCTCTCTTTCGGTCTCCCTTTTAATTCCTTTTAGACACCATGTTGATTGACATGGTGCTCTCAGAAGCTTGGGCCAAAACCAGCTTTGTGCTAATCTCTCCCAGATAAACCATTTACGTTACAGTGCCAAGAAAGATAGCAAAAAAGGGGGCATGGTTCACTGTTAATG
>JAODKC010000021.1:20290884-20304019 GCA_026777985.1 Mormyrops attenuatus | reverse complement strand
CCCCCGCCCCCCGCCCCCCCCCCCCCCCCCCCCCCCGCGCGCACACACACACACACACACACACACGTTTGTATCCATATCTTTGTGGGGACTGTCCATTCATTTCTATGGGCAAAACCCTAATCCCAACTATGACAACCTTAGCCCCTACTCAGCCCTAACCTTAATCATAAGTAACCAAACAGAATACAAGACTTATGGCATTTTTAGTCTTTTGAGAGCAATCACAGATGTTGATGTTTAGAAAACTGATGTTATCCTTGTGGGGACTGAAAAAATGTCTCCACAAAGTAAAAAGTTACAGGTTTCTATCATATTGTACAGAAATCTGGAAACAATTAAACAAACACACACACACACACACACAGAGCATGATTTAAGATCAGGCGACGAGATTGTGGCTGACATGTGGCTCCTGCCTCCCACATGCACATCCCCCGTAAGTGAAGCCCCAGATTGTGCCGTCACAGGACCGAAGACACCCCAAACCCCAATGCACCCCCAAGAGAAAGTAACTTCAATTTCACTTCATCACCCCTGAACGTGGAGCCACAGCACAACACTGAGGCAGATGTGAGAACAATTGCACGACAAAAGTACGCCAACAAAGATGGCCGACAATGTGATCTTCCTGGTGGCTTTTCAAGATTCAGCACTCTGATGCAAACTTATTTTTTCCCTTTTTGATAAATTTAAGATAATCATTGAAAAATTGTATATAAAAAGGATATGATCAACTATTATGAATAACGTGTATGATGTTAGAATATATCACAAAGGATAAAGAATACAAGAGAAATTTCAGTTGAAAAATATTTTTTTCTAATGAAGGACTGTATATTTAATCTTTATGATTTTAAAATAATTGAAGGAAACACACAGATTAACCATTTATGGTTATTTATTGAATATTTCGAACAACTGAAATCCAAGAACAAATTGCTTGAAATGAAAATGTCACATTTGAATTTTAATGCAAAATGCAAGTCCCCTAAAAAAGTAGAAAATAGCTTGCATTGTGTTTATACGTCTGTCTGGGTGATAACAAAAGCAGATGATCATTATAACAGATTTATTTTTCTTTTTGCTTTATATCTCAGGCAAATTACCATCTAATTGACATTTGTATATTTATTATTCAAATAAAAGATAAACCGGGCAGTGTAGCTATTTACCAAATTTTTATTCTTTCAAAATATATTACAGCTGATTCAAACGCTTTTCAAATTACAGTACAGCACAAATTAAATTTGTGAACTGTGTATAATTAAAATACACTATAATACAGTACTGTACATAAAATATAGCTCATTGTAGTTCCACTATTGCTGATGAACAAATAGCTAGCCGGAAGCAGACGGGTTACCGCAAGGCAAATTAGACAAGTCAAAAAAAAAAAAAAAAGAATTACTGTAATTTTATTTTTTCCATATATCATGTATATAAAGACCCAAAATGAACACTGTAAGCGGACTACTTGATTGCTATAAGGGAATTATTATTATGTACATGAATGATTCTGTCCCAAGCTTTTTTATCCACATAAGCGGTTCATCGCCATAATCATGCTCACCATAAGCAATTTCCACTATTTTAAATATTGCTAGTGTTGAAACTGATTGGTGGTATTACCTTTGGTAGCGGAAAGAGTTTTCTCGCAGTTTACATTTGACCTCTTTTTGTTCAGTGTCATCTTCACTAAAGCCACAATATGTCTAAACAACGGACACAGCATTTTTCTTTGGTACAAGCTGCTTGAGTTGCTCAGTTGGCTCAGTGTTTGAGTTCACCTCCATGTTACTTCCATGTCACAGAATAGACCGGGCGGCGTTATGTGACAACACATACAGTAGTGTGTATTTAAAAGGACAGTACATGAACACACACTGAGGAAAGTATCAACAGATTTTAAGTATTAAGAGAATTTTTTAAAATTTGAAAAGAAAACGACACAGCAAGATTACGTCAATTAGAGGTTCTGAATGTCAGTTTTGATTAATTTTCAATGAATTGTCCAGCCCTACTATACTTTGCTCATCAATTCTCAGTATTTTCAGAAGCCATGGTGACCGGTGTGACTACACTGCAATGTATTTATTTCTCGTGAAGGGCAAATCCCCTGTTACTCTGGTGTATCATCAGAAAGTCATACACACAGTTCACAGACTGCACTAATTACACAGAGCTATAATCTGTAACGCTGCCATAGTGTACCGGATAAGCAGGGCGGACAATGCGTGGTCTCATACGACTTTTATTGCCAAGCACAGCTTAATCAGCAGCAGCAGCGGGAAAGAAACAGATTATTGAACAGTCATAAATCGCAGAGATGCCAAGAAATTAACATGTAACTTCCGAAGCGGAGAGTTGTCTGGTTTCACAATGACAGTATGGCTCTGTAGATAAATTCACACCTCATACTTTGCAGATAATGCCTGTTCTACAATCCTTAGTGCCTTTCACAACATCCTGCCTCCCGTATATATGCCTGGGGTCAATAAAGACATTAGGTTAAACATTAAAAACACCCCCTGTCCCAACCCACAATCATTATCTCTGAGAAACTAAGCAGGAAAAACTTCACCTGGTAAAACATGGGCCTGACATTTGTCATGCTAATGCCCTCACAGAGCAGCCACATTAAACACGCCTTCCCACACCAGCTGTGCCCTTCACGCAGCAAGGCCCTGGCTGATGCCACGAACTGCTAATTTCATACTATTTAAGACTATTTAATTATTGATTACAGTTTTCTTCCTTTATTCTTATGCGTCCTGTTTTCCTGTCTTGAAGTTAGGCAAACAAGCATTCCACTATTCATTGTGGCGAGTAAATAAAAAAAAAATTGGGAGACACTTAGACCTACATTTCATTTATGTAGTATATCCTTTTATACAACTGGATGATTGAGAAAGGAGCGTTAGTCGGTCCCTAAAGCAGTTGTGGGTCAAGGTCCTTGCTTATGGGCCGAACAATGTAATTACTCTGTTGATGGTAGGATTTGAACCAGCGACCTTCTGGTCACAGCCACAGAGTCCCAACCCGCCCAGCCACACACCGCCCCCATGGAGAAAGCACCCTGCCCTCTATGGCCCGGCTGTGTACCGCACGCTGCTTGGGGAGTCGGCTTGTTTACTCACAGGGACTGGAGAGCGTGGAGACCTCGCAGAGCCCGGCTTGGCACCGTCTTCAGCTGGTTGTTCTGCAACATCCTGAAAAAAAGTTGCAAAAACTCAGATCAGGACGCCGCCTGAGCCCAAGGCCGGTCATGGCAGTCTGTTTCAGAGAAAACTGGTCTTTAGGAATTGTGTTTTGTGACAAAAGACTCGAAATATGCATTCAGAAATGTATACTAATTGTTGCAGAAGGCTGTGTTTAAGTGCTATATTTAGGAAGAAAGAGACTCCTGCAAATAGGATTGATTTAACTATGCTGTATGTAAAATGTGGTATTAAAATACCATAAATGTTGGGTAAGTTACTCAAAAAAGTAATCCATTAAAGACAAGAGGAAAGTTCAGGTCCAGAAAGTATAAATCTAGACCAAAGTTTTGTTTCACCCAACCAGTTGAGTGTAAAGAGTCACAATAGTACTCAACTGGTTGGTTGAAACAATACCTTGGTCTGGATTTGTACTTTCTGGACCTGAACAGTCCACCTCTGTATGTACTGGATTATTTTTGTGAGCAACTTCCTCGACACTGAATACCATGCATGAATGTTCCTCGAACGAATCCCTCCATCCGCCGGGTGTGCAGCCCTGAAGTGCCGACTCGTGAAAATTCAGGGGTACCGCCACTTCTGGCCGAGACAATGTTTGTCCTGACTTGTTCCGTATCACAATACGCGAGGTATTACACGGAGCCGATTTGCTGGAGCTTGTTCCGATAACCCGGCGAAACCCACAAGCTCAGTGACTCGCGGTTTTGTTTCAACACACGTTTCTTAATGTTTGCCTTCGCTCGCGCTGATACCGCGCGCACACACAGGGCCGCGAGAAGCCGGCGCGCTCACCTCTCCGCGCGACTGGCCCGGCTTATCCTTACAATAACACCTCCGAGGCAAAAAGCATCCAGGACGGCGTACACCGAGCCGTTTCGGGAGATTTACCAACCATAACACATGCCGACGCGATATGGGTGTGAATTGTTGCTTCACAGACGCCACGGGAGACAGGACGCTCTTCAACAGCTTTCTTTGTCTAACGAAATTCTGCAGACTTGTTTTCATAGAAGTCACGGAAACTTGTTCCCTGCAATAATAAACGCTAAACTGACAAAACACTACGGCTCACATTAGCTTTCAGAAAACTAGCAAATAAATTCGATGCCGCCTTATTCCTACTTAACGTTAAAATTGAAACAGTTTCCCATAGTCGTGTCGGCTCTGGAAGCTCTCAGCTGGTATGGGGTAATCAGGGCACCATTTTCTCAGCCCAACCACCTGGAAATAGGGCATATAAAACTGGAACCGCAATCTATTTTACAGTAATTTGTTGTAAGAAGTGTTTTCTCCAAGCATATTATCGCTGTTGTACTTAATATAGTTAAAATATTACGTGCGTGTCGTTTAAACGTTTTCACCGTGTGCGTTGTCGGTGGTTGTGGTGTCGTTAGCTATGCAGAACGGGGTTGTACTTGGTGTTAAATGAAGCCGAGCTCCCATAGCTTACAGGACTTTGAGCTGGTGGAGTCCAGAGAGAGCTTCTGGATGGATGAATGTCAGATCGTTTCCCGCCAGCCGTCTGTGGGTGGAAGAGGGGATCAATAAAGTTAAAATGTGGCTGCTGACAGTGCGTATAGCACTTTTCCTTGAGCGACCCGGCTAACCCCGAACTACTCCAGTAAAATACCCAATTGTAAAAAATCATCAACTAACCAAACAGAAGAAATTTATTACAAGCCTGCTCCATTACCGCAGTTCCGTGCCTTACGATGCTGTAGTATGAAACAACGTGTGATTTTTAGCACGACATGCAAAAAGCACGTAAACGTCAGCAAAGATATAGATGCGACGAACAGGCACGCTACACGCTACAGCTTGGGGTGTCTTAACTCGCTTGCATAACAGAGGTCAGTGATTTTATAAATAAGCAAATTCACAGGCCGTTTCTTGTACAAAACATTTGCACATTAAACCTGACGTGAAACGTGATGCTGGCTTTTCTTGTTCACTGTGCATATACCCAATTGTGAAAGACCCAAACGTATAATTCACAGGGAAATAAGAGAACAGTTTCCCAGATTGAACAAACTGCTGTTCATTTCAGCTAACTGTCAGCATATAGTACGTTCATTTCATGCATATTCCTTTGTGATATTAGCCAGGGGCAACAATATACTTTCTTTGTAGACTGAGTAAACAGAGAACATGCATTGCAGACTCAAATGCAGACATCAGGTTCTGTTACCACATTAGCAAAATGCTGACGGATGTACAAATTCAAGAACAGAATGACAAACCATGGTCTTAATGTCAAGTGACGCATAAGTCAAATCTAATATAGCTACCAAACCATGACGTGACCAGTAACAAGTCAAATATAGTAATTTCATATAAACTTGCTTTGGTTTTGCATGCATGTGCAAATATAGCAAAGCTGAAATTTGAGTTGCTTTTCAAAAATTCATGCCATGTGAACAGAAAAGGAAGTTAAACAAAGAGCTCATACATCTCACCTTCATGAATACCATCAAAGCAGATGATGAACAGGTACGCATTGACTAGGATTTTACTTTTTTTTCAGTGAGAAAAAATGAGCATGGTAACTTTCTGTATATAAGATGGGCCCCATATTTCCTAAATAAAGCTGCAGTCTTAGATTCAGAAAAATCAGGGTACTAAAGGTTTAATAAACAAAACATTGGTATTTAATAAGCAAACAGAGGTATGCACCAAAAGTACATATTTACACTGAATTAGATAGCCTTTGTTGCTTTACATTGTTATAAGGTTAATTTTTCACATTTATAAAAGTGTCCAGGAGAGAACAGCGCTCGTAAATCCAGACAGGAATCTGTGGACGTGATCCAGCTTAGGAGTCCCCCCCCCCCCCCATTTAATGGACCCATGGAGAAGACGGTCCAGCCTGAATGGTCAGTTTGCTTTAGGATTAATGGTAAACCGCCCACACAATTGAGAGATCAACAATTTATGTGTGGGGTCTAAACATAGGTTATTCGCACTTGCTTTCCTGCCCTTTTCTGTTCCATGGACGTACCGAAATGGCTCTCTCTCTCTCTCTTCATTCCGTACATCAGACTGGGCTCCAGTGCTAACACTACCTGTCCCTGAAACTCACAGCAGGCTGCAGTTCCATCTGTGTGACATCTAAAGGCCAGTTCACAGAGTAATGATTTTCCTCCCTCTGTGCTCAGTCCAAAAGGGCAAATGTCGTCACCCACCGCACGTGGGAGCAAAGGCCGGCATCCTGGAATCTGAACCTCAGGGACCACTCACTTCACACCACGCCCTGAAGAGGCCTTATCGTTAATGAATGTGTCAAGGCCAAAGCCACGCCGGCAGGGACACATATTTCCCCTGCAAGATGCTAGAGAGGCTCGATGTGAAATTCATCACCTTGTGCCGACGGAAACTTGGAGGCTGGCTCTGTGCGGGGCTGGCGGGACCTGGTGGCGAGCCAGAGGGCCCAGGGAATGAAAGCGAACGCAACCATGGTTCTTAATCTCAGGACCCGACTGCACACCATGGGGCAATAACACATTAACCTATAATGTCAGACCATGGAAATTTTCATCTGCGCTTGAGTGCAAAATACGTAGCACCAGTGGTTGTCCCTTTATGGCCACCCACGGCAGAAGTCTTCCAAAAAAGACCTCAGGAGCAGAGTGTGAGGTTCTGCCCGTTAAATTCAACATCAAGCTATCTGCTAGTTTTCAGGCACAAGGTACTACTGCAGCCAAGAACTGAGGGCAGATGTCAAATCTACATCTATACACATCCACCCTAAGATCCAGTAATAGTCTTAATACTCCTAGTATCTGTGGAAGATCTGAAGATTCAACCTTGCAAACATACCATTTGTATGGCTTGGAATTCTGGAGAACTGTAGCCCTAGTGATTTACTCCACTTAACTTGTGATCTTCAGCCTCCAACTTGCTATACAATTGCAGTGGTCTAATTTGGCCTCTATATTAATGTTTACATCTATTTAATTAGCAGAATCAGGATTTTGAACTGGCAGCCTTCCACTCACCAACACCACATCCTAAAATGCGACCCATCCCCCCAAAATAAACTAATCATAAATTAAATGTGAAGTGTTTGTTTCACTGTGTTCAAGGAAGATTTAGAGATGACGTTGGTTCACTGTTTATTACCTTAAATTTTTATGTTAGAAATGGAACTCAAACCAATGCCACCAGGGCAGACTACAACCTAAATACAGAACCTTAGACCACACAACCAACCCAATTTAGCCAGTAATGTAGACCACAAAACTGATTGGTCTATAAATCTTCAAACACGCATCTATTTCATGACTAGAGACTCCACTGGTCGTGTGGTCAGGAACCCAACAGCTGTTAGTGCCAGCTTAGTTAGCCACATCTCTGGGGTTCAAGTCATTAAGATTAAACTGGATTATGCCGATGCTTGTTAAACAACTACCCTGGAATTTCACACTTTCAGGTCCAGGTTGAGCATCGTTAAAATGCCCCTAATGAAGCTAATTTATTTTAGCATTTTTTTTTACTGTGGTTCCTAGACGCAGACACTGCTGACTCAGTGGGAGATTCTTCTTAGCAGCAACAAATGCTCTTTTCAGAGTATAATTGCTAGCTGTAGCCAACAGCAACAAGTTCAAACATGCGTTTCTCAAATATAATTTTCTGCACCGTGATAAATATGGAAAATAACCGCCACACGCAGAAATAAGTGTATGCATATCCGAGAAACAAGAAACGACGAAAAAGAGTATCTTCTACAATAGCCATTGTACAGTTTGTTTTAGCTAAAATAAATATCTTTTCAAAATGAAAAAATATAGCATAAATTTGTTTAGATTTCTCTTTTACAAATTCTATTTTGTCAGCAGGGAGATCCATTACGATTCAAGATTTAAGACTATGATATACTATACACATTAGCACTTAAAACAGCCTCAGTTTAGAAGGTGCAGATTAAAACACAGTGCCATCAGTTATCACTCCAACGTACATCATTAGTGTATCTTTCCTGAACATGTTTTTCTATTGATCCTGAAAACTCAGAAATGGTTCACTACTAAGAAGGTTTTGTGTAACGTAGTCCTAGGTGACCTTGACTCAAGTGAAACAGTATCAGTGACTGATCACTGGAATAATAATCCTGAGAAGATCTATTCAAAGAAAAAAAAAACACACAATAAAATGGACCAAACACGTGATTTTCTGCATGAGGAGGATGCTGGCGTCTATAACACATAGTTGATTGTGAGGGCTGGATCACCTGGAGTTTGGTTGTAAATCAAACAGCAGCGTGAAACAAGTCCAGCTCCTTACGGGAATCTGATGCAAATTATAATCTAAAGAAATCTTTGACACTTATAAACAACCTCCATAAAAATTTAAAACAGATTAAGACTGAAGTGCCATTCATTCTCTGCCCACAAAAGGCCAGTGAACTGTCGAGGGGGCAAACAGGAAAGCTCTCGTACAGCAGTTGCTGTTCCGTTTTTAAGCCCCCTTTCTGCTGCACGAAGTCGGAACACGTCTCCCAAAGCTGAGAAGAATGTGCCCTGCCTTGTTCTAGAAAAATCCTCCCTTAGCGCTGCACTGTGCCCTCCACTCTCCCCCAGCCTCACGACTACTTGCTGTTTGCTTGCATTTCTAACCCCGAGTCTGTGTGTGCTGTTTTTTAACCCAGAGTCCGTGTGTCTCTGAACCCTCTGTTTTGTAACCCTGAGTCTGTGTGTCTCTGCACACTCTGATTTTTAATCCCAAGTCTGTGTGTCTGTGTGTGCTGTTTTTTAACCCCGAGTCCGTGTGTCTCTGCACACTCTGTTTTCTGGCCATGTGTCCATGCACACTCGCGGGCCTCACTGTGTCACAGGTAAATGCAATGCGTAGGTCAGACAGCAAGGTAGCTTGCTGCCGGGGGGGACGAAGGGGCTGCCCTGAGGTGATGCCTGAACACTACCACATGCAAAAAAAACATGGGGGGGCTGTATGTGGATCATTGGGTTAGGACACTGTTCCTCCAATCAGAAGGTTGCACATTCCAGTCCCACGGTTGGCAGAGTGATTTGACAATTGGGCCCTCAACGTCAATTGCTCCAGGGACTGGCTGTTTAAGAAGACAGTTGCAGGCTCAAGTCCCAGGAGAGACCCTTCTGTTGAACCATTGAGCGACATAATTAACATAATTTGTTTATTAGAATTTACCTAGCAAGATAAGTGAAGCTAGGTAGGCTTTATTGTCTTACCATCCATATACAGGTATACAGTGACACAAAAAAAACATTCCTCTAGGACCATGGTGAGACATTCAGACAGTGACTGGGGGCGGGTTTTCACAGGGCTTAACATGCAAAACACACGACAGTGTGAAACAGGAGGGCTGGACACAAAGGTTTATATACATAATGCAGTGAAAGTATGCAATCAATAAGTAACATTGCAGCATAAAGGGGTAGGATAAAATTAAATGGGTAATGTGTCAAAACTTGAAAGCCATGTCATTTGGCTGGCTGAGCAGGTTACCATAGCACTGTAATGGGCGCTGCATCCTTCAGGGACGACATGCTACAAGAAACACTGACAATTCCCCCTCAGGCACAAGACTGAGCGACGTCTATAGCGCTACATCCTCCGTCTGCAACTCCTTTCAACTGTAATTTTGCAATCCACTGAATACTGGACATGAAATGTTACGTATATGCAGGACAGTGTGTGGCGCAGCAGATTAGGATGCTGTGCCTATGATTGGAAAATTGTCAGTTCAAATCCCACGGCTAGCACAGTGCCTTCACCAATGGGCCCCAGTCCATGGTAATTATCCCCTAGTTCCTCCAGGTACTGTATGACCCTGCTTTCTCAAATGTACCGTATGTTGTAATGTAAATGTGTATGTATAAATGCTGTGGGGAGAGAGCTAAGGAATGTTACAGAACAAGAGCCCCTGTTATGCAGAAATCCATCCATCTGTGGGTCACACTAGCACAGGTGGTACGGCCTAGATGGGATGTCAGTCCATCATTGGAGACACACAACAGGCAACTTGGGGTCAGACTGTTTTGGGATTGTGGGTAGAGAAAATGAGAACTCCACACACAGATACATGACATTCGAACTTCCAACCTCAAATGTAAGAAGTGAAACACTTTCCCAGCAAGCCTCAGTGCAGGTGATACAGTTATGGACTGGGGGGGGGCACTTTCCCTCCATTTTCTTTGTCATGATTGCAGGGCTTATTCTCTTGCTGGGCCAGTGTTGACCAAGAATCTCAGTCTTAAAAGAAACAACTTGCCAGAGGTACCTATTGAATACCCCCCCACCCAGAAATTGGCCCATTGCTTCACATGACAGGAAAGGACAAGAGGAAAAGGGTGAAGCCCTTGGTTACAGGCTGAGTGAACCATAACTGCTAAAGGCTGCTACGGTTACGGAATCATTCCCATCTAATCAAAGCTGGTTAAAAAAAGAGAGAGAGAGAGAGCTGCAGCCGGCACGTTCCGGGCTAGGCCTGATGGCATTATCACCAAGTTCGCTGCTACGCCAGTTACCCGGGCAAAGCCCAGCAGTAGGAAACGCACGGGCTTTTTTTTTTTTTTTAAACGGCAGGTTTATAAACGCGGCGGACGAAGATGGAACAGGCCAAATGGAAAGTTACAGCAGGCTGGAATGTTTTTAGGAAGACGTTTCCTACGCCGAGGACAAATCCGGGCCTGCTGCTGCACTGTGGTAGCGTTAGCGCCGCGGTACGGGCGTATCGCGCAGCTCCATCTGCGTGGGAAGTCAAACAGAAGCAGCAGGTCCTCGGCTCCGCCCCAGCGGCAATGAGACACTCCACCGTCAACCTTCCCAGCGTGTAAATAAAGCGCTAAAGTGCCCCTAAGCAAACACGATGATATGCTGCAATCTGCCAGGCTCAAATACAACAATGTGAAACGAAGCTTTATTTGCCTTTCGTACAAGTACGAGAACAGGCTCACTGAGATGTGCATTTCCACGTATCACATGCTCCCCTTTTTTGTAAGGCAGGCATACATACATATAGGTGATAGCGCTGGGCTTCACGTCTGATTAGAGGGTCGGCCATATATCCGGCACCATGCAGCATTCTTTCGGGGGGGGGGGTGGGGGTGGTTAGGACCGTGATCAAGGGCCCAATAGAGATATAGAGATGTGGCTACTCTGCCAACCCAGGGATTCTAACCAATGACCTTCTGGTTGCAGGCCTATTCCACTGAGCTACACTTCCAGCCCACCAGGGGGAACAACTTTCCTGGAAAAAATAACAGTAATCAAGTCTGTAAGTTCTGTAGGAATACAGAGATTAACATAATGGATTCTTCATTCTAGTATGTCATAAAAGGGTCTTTTAATAAAACATACAATAATACATAATTAAACTGGAATGACCCCTATTAAACAGACCTGAGCCAAAGGCTTTTGTGCCAAGAGAGCAAGTACAGGTTCCTGGGTTTTTGGGGGACAAAGGGTATCATAACATGTAATAATGCAGTGGAGCTCTTAGCTAAGGACTGTCCAGGAAATCAACTCTTCCTCTCCCTCTTCCTGCTGGCTCCCCAGCATTCGTGTCATTTGCTGCATGTTGAAAAGTTAATTGCTCCTTGACAAAAGGAGATAAAACGGCGTTCGTGGAAAGAATGGGGCGATGATTGGTCCAGATGAAAGGTACACAAAGTGCGAGACAACAAGGCAGGATCCAGCCAGCCGGTCACATTCCCACTCTGCACTGCATTATCAGATAACAGGTAGACAGATCCCCCCCCCCCCCCCCCGGACCCGGCAAGCACTTTTTTTGACTTCCTGCTGCATCTTGTGCTGCCCAGCCTGTACGGTAAGCTCTAAGAGGAAGTAGGTGGCCGCTGAGAACAAAATGGAGGTTCTAATCCCCTGCGAGATAAGCTGTCAGACATGCAGACCTTTAAAAAAGTAAAACAAACATATAAAAGAAAATTAAAAACTAAAGAAATACTTACAGTTCTTCCAAATAGGTGATATTCTTGAAGACATTTGCTGGGAGCTCTGTGATGTTGTTCATGCTGATGTCCCTACAAAGCCAAAGATACAGGTGTCAGTGATGAAATTTAAAGTTTAACTGCTGAAGGATCACACCAGATAATAAAGCAAACCAGCATTTCTCAACCCAGTTCTCGAGGACCCCCAGAGAGTTCGCATTTTTGCTCCCTCCCAGCTCCCAGCAGACCTCAACCAGGTATTTGGTGTTCTTGATTGTGGTCCAGGTGCGCTGGGAGGTGGGAAATGGACTGTCTGGGGATCCCCGAGGACTGTATTTGAGAAACACTGAAAGAAGCAAATATGAATCTTTATTTTTAGGCTAGCGGGGGTGGGGGGGTGTCGTAGTCATCTGCCTGTGTGCAATGTCACCGCTTGCGTGTAGCCTCACCTGCCGAATCCCAAAACACGCGACTGGCAGTGAAAGGGACAGGCATGTAGCTACAGGACAGGTATGCAGGCGAAGCCCGAGGATCCCTCTGTGACCCACGGGAGATGAAGGCTAATCAGCAGACAAAAATGCAGGCGGGGGGGACAAGCATCTGCTAAGCCACTTCCAGGTAAATGTTTACATCTGTCCTGCTCGGCCCTAAGGACCCATGACATGGTGAGGACCGTCTACGGAAGTGCCTGGCCACAACATTCCTTCCAGTCATTCAGCAAGAGAATATCTGTAGGATGTAACCTAGGGGGTTAGGAGTGAATTTATCAAAACTCAAGGTTGCTGATGAATAAAATACCTTTCAACCTCCCAGCAAAGACATCCAATCCAAATTATCAGTAGACCACTCTGAAACTTTAATGTGTGCGGTTATCAGTCAATGTGTGCTTAGTGTGAAGGAAAGGGACTCATAGTGCGTTCCTTTTGCCCTCGGAACTCGGATTCCGAGTCGGATTCCGAGTTTTGAAGCCGGAAGTGACGACATGCGCGC
>JAODKC010000021.1:20239049-20279402 GCA_026777985.1 Mormyrops attenuatus | reverse complement strand
CCCCCCCCCCCCCCCCCCCCCCCCCCCCCCCCCCCCCCCCCCCCCCCCCCCCCCCCCCGCGCCCCCCCCCGCAGAGAACAGGCACTAATGAATTTCTTGCTAAAAGGCCTCAGCCTTTTTACGGTATCACTGATCGCGGCAAAGCTAATTTAAATGATTTTAAACCAGTTCATATATTACATAAAATAAATCTCAAAATGAATACTTCATGATACCCAAAATGTGATCTTAAGTGATATTTTTGAACAAACCCTAGGTAAGCAATTTTATAACGTGGAACCGGTTCATCTCCTTATTTTTCTGAACACGGACAAAACGAGGCAGCTACAAAAAAATGTGCACATCCTCACAATCCCTCCCTTGCTGTTGAAAAACATTGGACGTTTTATTGACTGTTCTGCCTTTTTGAATTTTGCTTTGGTTCATAAAAAACTGCCACACTTGGTAATCCAGCACTACCAGCCTTGAATCCAAATATCTCCTAACTAAACAATCGTCTATAATTATATTTGTTGGTAAATTAATATATTATTTCGTTTTTTAGAAGGCAGAAGTTGTGGGAGGTTTGAAACGGATTACTGTACCTATCACTACTTTAAACTTCCTCTTAAACTACTGTGACGTCATGTCCAGGTTATGACTGACCACCAGGTATGTCCATTGAGTTCGTTCACAGCACCAACTGTTTAAAAATCCAAATGCGATTTAAAAAGAAGAAAAAAAAACTCTATAAACTAAACAAACAATGACACATGCTGAGGAAATCTGTTACAGACATACATTATAGACTACTAGGCCAGGCCTATATTTGTTAAGGTGTGTATATTCAACATCCAAATAGGCTTTTGACAAGCTTTTCTTTCTAAGCCAAGGAAGCGAAATAACGTGAATGCAATGACAGTAGTTAACCACTCCTCCTTATCACTTCTCAAGATCCTGCATTGGCTTGAAGTTTCAAGCTTCTGAAGGGGAGCCCAGATAATGTCACAGACATTTGGCCAGATACTTTCACACACTATGGAAAGAGGAAAACTGTTCCCCTTAAGTACATCAACACACACTCGCCTGAGAGAAGCACACTCAGTTTAGAAACTATCAGGGAGTTTAAAAAAGTAAGTGTGTGTGTGTGTGAGAGAGAGAGAGAGAGAGAGAAAGAGAGGGAAGAACGGGAGTTTGTAATTACTCGTAAGGGAACAATTAATTAGTAACCATTTCAATATTTAAACAGAAATGCATTTTTTGCCATATCAGATCCGAACGCCTCAAAATTGAATTATTTACTCTTACAAACTCCAACTTGTAGTCACAGGCTACTTAAACAGTGTACATTACTGCAAAGGGGACTCGAAACTGTGCTGACAACAAGGCAATAGGGACAGCATTAACTTGCGCAGAATGATACTTACAAATAGTAGGTGAAAGCGCTGAGTCCCGCCGGGACGACGGCCAGTCCCCTCCCAGAGCAGTCCGCACGACCGTCCCCGTCGCAGCGGCACCAGGGGGAGCACGCAGCCGGCCCGTGCTGCCCTCGTCCAGCGCTGCCGCCGCCGCACATCAGAAAGCAGCTGGAAAGTAAAATCCCGATGCTCAGCCGGCACATTTTCTCTCTAGACGCGCACTGCGAGATCAGATCGGGCCCTTTTATGGCTATTAAAAAGACCGATTGTCTTTATTGGTAAAAGATGAACCCCCTCGCAGGTTAAATCATTTATATCGTTCGTTGTTAGACGGGAAAATCCGTCGGTCCGATCACTGAGTTAGTCGCGCATTCCCTGGGAAATACAATTTTTTTCTAGTTTCTTTATGTTTCCTACAAGGCGAAAAATCATGCATAGTCTTTATCTCGGTCTTCTCCGATGTTTTGAAAAAGAGACTTTTTAAAAATACGGTATTCCCGCTCGGAATAAACGATTTCGCCCGTCTGCGTTTATTCCTCATAGAGCGTAAAGGTCCGTACGAGGTCCGTAAAAGCGCCCCAGTAAACAGATCAACACCTTCGGCTTTTTTACGCTTTCGCGGTCCCATTAACATAGGGAAACGGGCTCGTCATGCATTTCCACCCCCTGTGCAAGCCGACAAGTGTGTAATGGTAAAAGAGCAAGGCGACGAAACGCGGCTCGGTGTTTCCAGTTTTGCCTCTCTCTCTCCCCCTCTCCCCCACTCCCCCCCCCCCATCGGATGCGTCCCTCTGCAAAAAGCAGTCAGCTGTCAGCCATTCCCCCCGCGTTTCCTCCTCTCGATCCCCCGGTACCAGCGTTACAACCTCGGCTGTGCTCTCTCCCACTGAAGCGCCTGCGGGACAGCGAGCGACGCGACCTGCTGAATATGCAAATAATAATACAAAAAAACCTACCTACATATTAATGACCCGCTGACGTCAGGCACCGAGCAAAAATGGCTCTACAGCCACCCGGAGCTGGGTCAGCCAGGCGAGTCATATGAGGGGTCACCGCTGCCTTTCACATGGGGTTTGGGATCTTTACTTGAGACAGCTGGTGCAAAACGCCAAAGATGCTGTGATTTTTAACACCTTTCACATATGCCTTGCCACAATAAACAATGAAGGCACTTTAATATGCAAATTACCAAAGTTTCATTTTCTTATTTTAGGTCCCTCTGATAACCAATCAGGATAGACAACTGTTTCAAATATGAAAGGAAAGGTGATTTTGCCTTCCAATTAACTGGCAGGGATCTGTGGGACCCCTCATAAACCATTACCCGCTTGAAACTGGACGTCTCCGATGCCCTAGTCCACGGCTGTTCAAATCACGGTCTTCAAGGGCCGGTCACTGCTGATTTTCCAGCCTTCCTTTACCTGTGAGCCAGGTGTGAATCCTCTGACCAATCAGAATCAGTGATTATTAAACTAACTACCTGGGAGAACTGAAAACAAGGCCTGGATTTGGAATCGAGGGCCAGATTTGAAGAGCCCTGCCCTATTCAATGACCCTGGGTCACCATCAATGTGCGGCTGCATGGTATTTATACTGAAGCAAAAAGGAAGCGATCTACAGTAGAATACAGTTTTAACCTTACAGGTATTTGACCAATCAGGGGATGTTAAGTACTTTCAGATGGCATTACAGCTTTTACCAGTTTACCCAAAACTGATAAACCACACAGTTTAGCAGTGCTGATCAAAGGCAATAGAGTACGGCCACAAGAACACCATGCAACTCAAATATTAATGTGGAAATTACTTCTCCTACCTGCCACTGCTGTTCAAGCCAATATTTTAGAAAAAACCTGTCAAGCTGGTTGTTCATCTGCATGTTATACAATTGAATGTTAGCTGCCCTTCCAAATTACTAACGGATGTCGTACCAACCACAACCCTGGTCTAGATGAAGAATTTTGAAAATAGATGGATGGGTCATGGCACCCATATGGGGTAGTGCAAGGGTAGAAGACATCGTAATTTACATTATGATGGGACATCAGACATAAAAACATATAAACATGAACCAACTAGAACAAAATTTAAATAAAAGGGAAAACAAAAAAAAATCCTAAAAACACAAACAAACTTTTCCAAACTCAAGCTGGATATGCAAACCAGCTACAGTGTCAGGGTTCATATCATCCACCTGAGCTCAGCACTCCACAGCCCCAGGGCTCCACCTTCCTTGGCCCCTGGAAGTGCTGCTATGCTGGGTCACTAGGAAGGAGGACCGTGATCCACACCAGAGGGAGCAAACTCTCATCCTGGTGAAGCACAATCTCCTTGGAGGTAAGGAGGTCCATCCCCGTGATGCAAGGGTGCTGGATATAGACGAGCCAATGTGCTTAATGATGATGCCCCAACAGTTCGGGGATGGTGCCATCTTCCCATCATGAATACTACCTCTCCCTCATTCTGGCACAGTGGTCAGGGTGTAGGCAGACATGCTCTTCATATATCAGGATGGTCGAACCTTCATCACCCCACCGTAGCTCCTCCAATAGCTGCCTAAAGCTGTGATCTGTCGTCCATCCATCCATCCATCCATCCACCCATCCATCCAACTTCTATACCCACTTGTCTGGTACCACTGGTCCACTGGTCATAAGAATATAAGAAACTGAGGAACGAGAGGAGGCCATTTGGCCCATCAAGCTTGTTTGGGGAGAACTCAATAGCTCAGAGCTGTTAAAATCGTATCTAGCTATGATTTAATGGAACCCAAGATTTAGCTTGCACTACACTAACAGGAAGACTATTTCATACTCTAACTGCACGCTGTGTAAAGAAGTGCTTTCTTGAATCCAGTTTAAAATGTTCTCCTGCTAATTTCGACCTATGGCCACAAGTTCTTGTATTTGAAATAATATAGAAGTAACTGTTTGGTTGAACCGCATCCAGACCTATTAGAATCTTATTTACCTGGATCATGTCCCCCTTTAGTCTCCTTTGCTTGAGGCTGAACCAAATCAGCTTAGCTAACCTCTCCTCATAAGACATTCCTGTAAGACAAGGGTGTCAAACTTTAGTCCTAGAGCCAGAGCCCTACACATTTTTGGTTTTCCCCTTAAGACACCCGATTCACCTCCTTCTGCTAATTACTACACACCTCTTGAGCTGAATCATTTGTGGTGCAACAGGGAAAGAACTAAGCTACACAGGGCTCTGGCCCCCCAGGACTGCAGTTTGACACCCCTACTCTAAGACCAGGAATCATTTTTGTAGCCTTATGTTGAACCCTTTCTTAGGCAGTAATGTCCTGGAAGCTACAGGCATAAGACAGGGAATAACCCAGAATGAGACACCAACCCATTGCAGGGCACACTCACAAACCATAAACTCATATATACAGGCGCACACTTATAGGCAATTTGTTCCGATTGTGGAGGATAACCCGAGCACCCAGAGGAAACCCCACAATGACATGGGGAGAACATGTGAATGCCATATACATGGAACCATAGTTGAGACTTGAACCTTAGTCTCAGAGGTGTGAGGCAACAGTGCTAACCACTGCACCAGCCATGTGGTCCGTCATCAAAGGCTTATTCTCTGTTCACCCTCAAAACCTTTTGTTTGTGAATATTGAGTTCATAAATATTTATTGGCTGTCACTTGTCATGTTAGCTGAATTCAGTTGTTGTACTTTTTCATTATAATGTTTAGTTTGAAATGAATACTGTATTGTGGCTAAATACTGTTGCTTTAATATAATATTCAACAGAATACCCTGTCAGTTACTTTCATACTAATGCACAGCCCATTAATGGAAGGATGCTTACAAGGTTACTTAGCCGCCACAGCGCTATGGGGTTCCAGGTTCGAAGCCAATCCTTGCTGTCTTTAGGTGAAGTTCACAGATTTTCATCTAGTTTGCATGGGATTCGTGCCTTGTAATGCACTTGTGTCTGTATAGCAACAACTGATACTTGGCGTATACATACAAATGACTCTGGAAAACTACTATCTAACTGGTTAAATCAGTATTACCCAATCCAGTCCTAGGGGACCCACAGTCTTTGTAGACTGTCTGGCAGGGAGCTTGGAGGGAGAAAAAACACGAACCGACTGTGTGTCCCCGAGGACTGGATTGGGAAATATTGGGCTAAATGATTATACTAAAATTGATGTGTAGCTCACCAAACGCATTTAGTTAAATCTATAAAGTTATATGTTACGATACCTAATAGCTACTTAATCTATATTTCTATAAAGAAAAAATAAACCTTTATATTGCATCCTTATTTCTGAAAGAACTGAGATTTAAAAGTAATTTTTGCTCTTGGTAATTCATTTGTTTTATGTACCTGTGTTTTTTTCTGCCATACAAAATACTAAGCACAATAATATATTGCTGTACTATCACTATTGTTTTTCACTTTACTTATCTAAAACAGACACTGCAAACCTTTGGATCAAAGTAATTTGAATATTTGGAACAAAAGAGCAACATTTATACATCTTTCATGTCTGTCACGGAGAGGTATACAAATAGGTTTCATACTGCAAAGTGGTCAAAAATTTCAACTAACGCAGGTTTGCAAATACGTTTTTTAACACTTGTAAAATCTACCATTGTGAGATCAATACTTTCATTTTACAAGCTGCAATAAATGGTACATAGTAGAATTACATAAATAACAATTACTAACTGTAACAAAGAAACAAATCCAGCCTGTATAAAGTTTTCCTTTCAGGCAATAGTAACGTTTAAAATCAGGACCAAAAACAATGACCTGGCCTTTAAATACAGATTGAAAAGAAAATGTCATAAAGAGGATCAACGAATATTGTTTTTATGTAAATATCATTCTCATAAATTTAGTCAGCGTCAGGTAAAAATGAACTTGTGCTACTTGTTCGGATTGTTTAACAGGAAATAGCAGATCAAAAAAAATGCCAGGCCTTAAATCGTTACTAATAAAATTTAAGTTTTAGCACTATGTTCACTGGGTTTTCGGCGAGGCTGTATTTTAAATACTATATTCTGAACAACTATTACGCGAAGTTAACTTGAATTACAAGTCCTTTTTAACAGTCTTAGGCTGAGCCACCCCAGTTAAGACAGAGAATATTCTAAAACGGAGAAACAGCGCCACCGGCTGGCATCTTTTAGGAACAACGTTTGCAGGCCACTGCGGTCGGATCATTTAAATTTGTTTAACGGTAGGCTGAATTGAAACGCTCCAGTCCGGGTGAAGTTTAAGTACTCGGTGTATTTTTTCTGCCCTGTGAGAGAATAAAAACCTTCTTTTGGAGTCTATGTGAGTTGTGTGTTCTATGTCCTGCTAACGCATAGCAAGAAATCTAATACAGTTTGAAACATGAGAAAAGACATATACCATCTGGAACCACAGGGAATGGGGGTTTGAATCACACCCCTACCGTATGTGTACCTTACAGACGTAAGGTATTTGAACTGACATCTCTAAATCTCTCATATTACCCTGATGTATCATGGCAGTAGTATCATTACCACAATATATTTTTTCGCTTACACTAGTCTGAAATTAAGTTTTTGTCTTCAATGTGTCAAAAAAACATAGGCCTACATTTTCAAAAACTGCAGTGTCTAATACTGCCAAAGATTGTAGCAGTTTGCATTTGTAAGTTTTTTGTCAGCATTTTCCCCAAATGACTAATCAAAGGAGTACAGACTCTCTCCCAGAGGATTCCTACAGATATCCCTGCTGTGTCCGGACTCATTATCCTAGCCTCCCAATGAAATTTTATTATATCTCACCAGATCCATTAAAATAGTTTGCTTCTTGTTAAGTGAAATAATGGCAATATTTGGCCCTATGCGTATTTCCATTATAAAAACCTTACTCACACTTTCATTTTAATGATCCTTCCATGTTTCTACCGCACTCCAGTAATTGTAGGCCTAAATATTTTAAATAGACAAACGCGACCAAACTCTTTCAGTCGCACCACAGTTGAAAGGTCTACATGTCAGGGATATTTTTCATTTGTGTGTGTCTTCTGTGACTTTAGCTTTTGGTTTCCTCTCATTCTTTTACCACAAATTTCACTGCCCAAACTAGTGCTGATGGCAGAAAATCTAGCAATCCAGGAAGAGGTTTTATTTTCTCAAATTATTCAATAAATATTCAGAAATTTGCAGGATATTGGGCGAAACCCAACTATCTGTGTTATGTACAACTATAACATGAGACAACTCGTCACATTATGGATGTGACCACCGCCAGTGAAAAGTCTTTGCACACACTGAGATTTTCTAAATTTGCATGTTACTCACTTAATATTTACTAGAAATACACTCAATATCATTTGCTAACAAATACATTTACAGTATGTTCACCATTTGAGTACCTTAATTAGCAAGAAAATGTCATATCTTTAATTCATCAAAGTAACCTCCTCTAGCAGTTATAACAGCAGAGAAATTTCAAAGCATTCTTTCGACAAGGGACGTTAAATACTGCTGTTTCATGGGATGAAGCAGTTAACTAGTGCATTTAAAGTTAAAGGACAGCCTAGAGTTTGACTATGCCATCACCACACAACCTGTTAATAGGATGTCAGACATGTAATGCAGAGGTGGAAATATCAGGTCCAGAAAGAACAAATCCATACCAAGATTTTGTTTCAACCAACCAGTTGAGTACTCTGTGGCTGTGAATCTTTATGCTCAACTGGTTGGTTGGAAGCAAATCATGGTCTGGATTTTTACTTTCTGGGCCTGAAATGTACAGCTCTGATGTAGTGTTACATACTTTCATACGTGTTCATACATCTGACGTGTTATAAAGGAAACTTGTTGTATTTGACTTATATTTTCATTTATAATTTTCCAGTGCTTAACAAGAATAAAAATTTGCAGTTTATGAAATAAATGGCAAAGTGGTAAAAACCTGTGGCGTGCACTTTTGACTGGTAGTGTATGTATGGTCCCAATCTCCAATGATCACACCTGGAAAGCTCATTTCTGCATTGGCTTACCGATGGTACTGGTTACCTCTGATTACTTTATAGCAGGAATTTCACCCTGGGGTCCGCACAAGTCGATATTTTCATCAGGTTCACGCAACACTAAAAATGACCCCTGTTCCCCACTTTCAAAGGCAAAAAATATCCACCCAGCTTCTGATGCTTGAATTATTTATGGATTTGTTTATTCGGCTTGGGCTGCTTGCATGTTTAAATACAACAATAATCTACATTCCGCAATAATAAAAGTATCAGACAGAAATATGTGACGGGATTCAAATAGCGCACGGAAAACGGATTAAAAAAACACAGGACTGTGCCTAAAAACCGAGACTTTACTTTTGGGTGCAGGCATGCAAAGTTCTTAATCTCCACTTAATATTTTTAGGTCCCATTGATCAGAACACATCATTTACCCTTAATATGGAAATCATGCTTACCATTGGACAGCACATGGGTACAAGCTGTGATACATTTTTATATGCATGTGAAAATTGTACGTTGTGTACAAATGTTTTGTGGTAAAGTTGATAAATTTGTACTTCCCACATGCGAAACAGCCCGCAGATCCTTAGGTCACCCACCTTCCCCATTGTCACTGAATATGTGGCAAAGTTTCGGCAATTTAAAGAATGCACATTTTTATTGAAATTCAGCCTCTCCAGCCAGCAGTGCAGTGGAAATCACACAATGTCTCCTGGTTAATCAGTCAAAAATCCCACAGAAGGTGGTGCCTGACAGTAAAGACACATTATAGGAAATGGAGAAGATGGGCATCTGGAAACACTGTTTAATTAATCATTGATTATTCAAAACAGCCAGCAGATGTTATTGTTCATAGAAGGAGAATATATAGAGCTAATTTTGTCGAGACACCTTTATTAACAACTGAACAATAAAACCTATTCCTCAATCCTATGTTTTGTTTAACACAATATTTCATGAGGCAACCACGATCAGTACTTCTGGAATCGGCACATTTAAATATATCTGCACTAACAATATCAGCGATTATTTTTAATAGTCTAGTGAAAGTAATCAGCACGAAATAGTCTTGTACGTGTGTTATTTATTTATGCATCACCCCAGAAAGTCATCGTCAGTTTGCTCCAGTTTACACATAGTGCTTGTGGTGGGCGGGGGGGACAAAACATATTTCTTAAAGAACACTAAAATGACTTAAAACCTTCTAGTAAATTTCGTGTATTTTTACTAAACCAGTCATTAATATGTATTCAAATAGATTTATAGATTTTCTTATAAAAAAGGAGAATATCAAAGATAAACACAGATAACTAACTTTTTAAACTCTTTTGGGAAGGACTTGGAAATGAACCCCAACATCTGTATATCGCCGATTTGTGACCATAAAATGACAAATATTTCAGATTTACTATTGCTCCTTTATCAAAGGTTTTAAAGCCTTCATTGTACTTTAGATCGCATTTTCTACCACAGAGAATTATTAACTAGCTCTTTAAAAACAATACAATTTGAAATGTTTCGTACATTCAAAATGCTCCAAAAATACAAGAAAACAAGAGTTCTTACAAAAACAGTCACGTATAATCTTAAACAAGTACAATTTGTCAGTTTTAAATTTACAAAGATGTTTTATGAATAAGAGAAAAAATGAAGATGACATTAATTGATTTTGTTACATGAAAAACATAGGACTGTTGGTTGCACCTTAGTTTTCTTTTTAGGTCTTACACTGAAAGGTCGTTAAAACTATAGCTCAGTCAGAAGTCATTTTGCATAGGATTTCTCATATAAATTGCTTTATTAATTAATGTGGGTTCGATGTGTGTGTGTGTACACACATGTATATGGCAGATCTTTATGCTTGCATGGTAGAGGTAAGCAGATAGATGCCGACTGAACTCCAGTCCTCAACAAAAATGGCTAAAGTTCCCATCAAATGCACTTTAACGATGATTCGTAGTCGTCACTATGACGTCAGTACAGACAAGAGCTACAGTAGTATATCTACACTGCGGTAGGAAGAGCACCATGGAACCTCAGAGTTTATCCACCTGCCAGGTTACACATGAGGATACCTTATGGAAAGTGATCTGCCTGCCAGGTTACACATGAGGATACCTTATGGAAAGTGATCTGCATGTCTGTATGGTAGAGGTGCACACATACATTGACATGCACGCCAATCCCATCGGGAGTGCCCTGTAAGGAAATTAACCTTCAAAGACGCACGTGTGCATGCAGAGGGTCCCAGGGCAGACTGTCCAATCGCACCACGCAACACCATATGGGGGTGACCAGCTGCTAGCTGGCTTTTTGTGAGCTTATGCAAATACTGTAAGATTATACAGACCACATTGTGATACAAAAGGAGCTTCTTGTGGTCTTCCATCCGTGTGTGTTACTTAAGAGGTCAGGGGTTTGTGGCGTGTTAAAATTCTAGAGCCCTTATTCAGGAAACTCTGAACGTGTCACAGAAGAGAGGAGAGAATGTATAGGATAAACTCATACATTTCAAAAGGTAGCAAAACATGCCATAGAATCATGCAATACTTGCAGGGCCTCCAATATTCATCATACAAACAGAAAAGATGATCATTCCTAATTCCAAATACGATTTCAAGTGGAAAAAAATCACAAATATTATTATTCTACTCTTTTAAAAATTGATCAAAAGATCCATCTGAAAAGCTGCCTATGTAAAAGTCACTGAACCAATTATTATTTATGCCGATAAAAGAGTAAGAACTTACATATCCTACCTCTTAATTATTTTCCATTGAGACAGAGTTAAATTGAAGCCTTTTGAGTCTTGGTAAGTAATGCAGGTTAGTGTTCCCTGTAAAAGTTGTTCCATATTCATAGTAACATGGAAGCTTTTGGTACGTACTGCAGACAAAGGAAAATCTGTCATAACCTATACACTGTTTATATATGTCTCTTTTTTTGGGGGGGTGGGGGGTGGTCCCACAGAAGCATGTCTTTAGACATGGGCACAAACTCTATGTGGTGAAAACGTCTTTAAAGTATGATGAATGCAAATACAGTGAGAAAGTGATGATGATTGGATGCAGAACATGGGGACAGACAGAAAAACAAAGAGAGTGCGGGAGGAGAGAGGACAGGAAAGGTGGAGCGGAAAGAGCCCAGAGACAGACGGCTATGGGCTGTAGACGTTCTGCTGGCGGCGCTTGGCGGACCTCATCTTCTCGAAGCGCGACTCCATCTCCTCCAGGACCTTGGGAGTGTACCTCACCACCAGCTTGACGGTGCTGTGCGCCGCCTTGAGGAGCTCCACGGCCTTCTCGTGGTGCTCGCCCTCCACGCTCTGAGAGGGACACGGACCATGCATCACGCCAAGTGCTGAGGTGCTCTTTCTGAGGATTATGTAGGGATTTAGCGTCCTGCGGCGGATTTGCCATAATAACCTTCTGAAATTTGGCATTTGGACGGGCATCCCAGGCTTATCCTTGCTTATCCTTGCAATAAAGGCATGTACATACCCAGGTCACCCTTAAGGGAAATCCAAATCCAATACCCACAACATAATAATAATAATTATTATTATTTATTATTATTACTACTACTACTAATAATAATAATATGACCAAACACTACTCTGTAATGAACTATACACCGATCATATGTGTCTTTTTTGGGGGGGGTTCCATTGAAGCATGTTTTGAGACACGGACACCACGCTGATTATCAGATTAATTGTGGTAATCAGAAGGTAACAAACCTTGTAATAATCTTGTTATTCATCTGAAATACATTAATGGGAGTATCATACTATAAAATGTGTTCAGCTATTCATTAGTTCATTTTACTTCATGACTTGTGTCTTTTTTTTTGTTTTGGCTATATTACAGGTGGTGCCGTGTTGTAGACGATATCACTGGTACCTCTGTGAGTTCCTGGGATCATCTCTAGCTCCTTTTTTTGCCACCACTTAAACTGCACATTTGCATGGGGCCCTCAAGGTTTGGCCCCTGTTGGGCACAAAGAGTCACTACACTAAATGTCAAATAAAGGATTCCTGAGGAGATGTGCTGCTAACCAGATAGCTAGCTATAGTCTTCAGATTCTATTCGCTATTAATTCTATTTCTGAAAGATCTGGGGTGGAGTGGTGAGGGGGCCAATGCAACTTTGTAAGTTGGCCCACAGAAAAAAAAAACCCTCCTCTGGTTCTGGATTAGTGGCCAACGAAAAATGGACAGCTGAATGTATATTAATACATGCAATAGTCTGTAAAGGTCTTAGGCTGCCAAAGGAAACTGGGTTTAAATTATGTCTATGTTAGTGTAGAACTGTAATATTAAGTCTGTCAAAGTGTATTTGTTTAGCCATTTCGCAGTCACCCCTTATTTACAGTGACCATCCAAGGTGCCCTTGTATTTGTTGACTCGACCACTAACACACCATGTTTGGCTAATCAATACTTAATCAATTATTTAACTATGTTAATTAAGTGAGCTAATGGTGAAATTGAACAAATACATGGAATGGCTGGGGTGCCCCTAAGGAGAGGTTTGGGAACTGAAGCGTCCTTCAAGGCATCTAACAAGATATGGTTAACTGATGAAATCCATGTTACTTTTTATCGTGGTATAATTCATTTTCATATATTTTAATGTTAATAAGGAAATATTCACTCACTATCCAGATAAATACCTTTAAACACATTCTTTGCAAAGAGCTGTATCTCTTAGGACACTTCTCCACTGCACCAGGTACCGTACTTTTGGTACTAAAAATTCGGTACTTTCCTTTTCCCACTGATGTTTGGTCAGGTACCAGTACCAAAAGTACCAAACCAGCTGGGGTATTTTTTCAGTACTTTGGTACTTTGCAAATAACCTGCCTTGCAAACACAAAATACATCCGCCGTCCTGAAAATGAACAGTTACAAACTCAGAAAACAAAGTGTAAAAGTAAAAAAAAAAAAAAAAAACAAAAAAAAAAAGTTACAAAAATGGAAGTCTGGACAAATAAAGAAAACGAAGTTTTAATTGCGACCTGGTTGGAATAATAGATTCAATGAGGTGGCACGCTATTGGAAAAATTTCTAATATCGTGATGTGATTTTGTTGCAATAGACACTGGAATACTTATAAAGCAAAAAAGGAGTTAAAATAGAGCTGTCACAATTACCCGGTTAAAGTCCATTACTCGATTATTTAAAAGCATTGATTAAAATTTTCTTTCACGATTACTCTGGAATATAACAGAAAGAAGACGGCGCATTGCAGATGAGAGTTCAAAAGTGAAAGCATCAGTTCTGTGGAAACTGTGAACCAATCCACGAAGCCAAACCACAGATGCATAATTTAAAATTCACTGGCACATCCAATCAGATTTGTGCGATAGGCATTGACTGGCGTAAATTGCAGAGTGCTCTGTGTGCTTGATAATAGTACTAATTTAGACCTGTACTTGATACAGGGTTGTGACTGAGCTGGCGTGGTAAAAATTGGGTCACAGTGCAAAAAAGGTTGAGAACCACTGTAATATTATAAGTATTACTTGATGAATCGTTAGATTACTTGGTAGATTACTTGATTACTGATAAAACCAAGTGTCAGCCATAGTTCACAATAAATAAAGTTAGCAGAACCTTGTCTAGGAATGATTTAACCAGCAAGGATGAAAATGATCCTGATTGATTAGAGTGCAGACAGAGTTCATACAAAAGCAGAGGCAAAAGCAGCGGCAGTAAGCTGTAAATTGATTTTTTAAACATATCCTAGATAATCTTGATAAGGAACAATCATTAAAATGGTAAAAGCCTGCTAAGTTTTATTTGCTATTACAAAGTAAAAATGTTTTAGTGAAACTGACCCCCCCACTGCACTGTAAAGTGTAAACAGTATAAAAAGCTTGATTGCAACCCAGCTGACTATCATGGTCCTTTGGAATGTGAGAACTGCATGTGCATGACATGTGATGCTGGAATTAATATCGCACCTTACCCAGCCCAGAACAAAAATACCCCCCCCCTTGTGTTGTGATCATGTCCTTCAGCGCCAGTACCAGTTTTTATGCTTGTGGAAAACCAACACAACTAGTACGGTACTTTTGGTACTCTTTTGAAGTACCAGATGTATGCTACCTAGTGCAGTGAAAAAGTGTACTTACAAACCAAACGTTTACTCTTAATTTTATGATAACCCTGACTCGGCTGTGTGTGTCACATGACCCGTGCGCTCACCACTCCGTTGACGGACAGCAGCTGGTCCCCCCTCTTCAGGCCTCCCTGCCGGTCGGCGACACCGCCGGGAATGATGCGTGAGATGTAAATGGGTGAACTCTGCTCCTTGCCCCCCATGATGTTGAAACCCAGGCCCTCCTCCGTCTTGGGCAGCTCGACGACGCGTGGGTGGGAGTGTCCCTCGCTGGCCGCGAATGCTGCCACCGTGGCCTGCCGCGAGTACATCCAAACGCGATCGATATCACCCGCAGCCATTTGACCGCCCTCCCATTAGCATAAAAGGACTTCTAATGAACCCGGAAACCTGCAGTTGATGGTAAATTGAAAGCTAGATTTCCTTGGTAGTATGAAGTTACACCTCTGTATGGCTCAGCCCTTCCATCATTTGTCAACCACTGCAGTCCTGTTTGATCAGAGTTAGAGTACAGGAAGCATCCCACTATCACATCCAGTCTTAATAGCCCATAAGTGACCGCCAGTTCTTAAATATCACTATGGTCCTTAGTGGGAAGGCATACTGAAGATCACTGGGATCAGCAGAGCCGTTCCCAGTCTTCCCTGCCTAAGTGGAAGGCGGTGACCACAGATATGGTGGTTTTGGTTTGTGTTTCTGCTGAAGAGCGCTGAGTTTGAAGCAGGAAATCAAACTTAGTGATGCAAACGGATTAGCTGACTCAGTCAGCAGTACGTGGAGTTTAAATTTATATGACCATTTTAAAATGGCATGCCGGAGTCGGTCTTAGAAACTTTTCGAAATACCAGCTCCCATAAAAAAAAAAAGGTGTCGTGGTGGCTAGGAGAACATCCCAGGGAGAACCCTGGACGCCCTTCTGCTTTTTATACTCCTGCTTGTGCCGCTGGCCTGGCTCAGCCCCTCTCCACTGATGCTCGGAACGGAGCCCACACAGGCCAAGGACGAAGTGCGGGGGAGGTCCTCCCCGGGGTAAGTTTAGAACAGAGAGGTGTGATGTGCTGACACGCCAGCAGGTGGGCCTGCGCTGGCTCCAGCTACCAAAACAGCCGCTCAGGGGTAAAACGGACAAAAAAAACTAAACAAAACAGATGTTCTTCAACGGGTCGGAAGCCAGGAGGCCATGTAGGAAGATGAAGGATACTTCCAGTGTGGTGGGCACGATTTGCTCGATGCCCGGAAACCCGCTGGTCATTTATGAGACTGGCAAGAATAGATAAAAAACAAAAAGAAAACCTTTGCTATCAGAGTCAACCTTACCTTGGCAGTGGCATTGGCTCGGACTTCTGGGGTGCTGTTGATGTCCACCGTCTCATAAACGTGTTCGTACACCTAGGAAAGGTACGGGCAGCTGGCTTCAGGCCTGGACATGATCCAAGGGAAGTTTTGTGCAAATTCATGCTCATGAATAACTTGGTGAGACAGTGCTGCAGACTGCAGTTTGATGCAGTTTCAGGTTCCACATTTCACTCACTAAACACAAACCCCAGAGTTCATCATAGATCAACAAAATCAAATTTCTTAACATTTAAATACCGGCTGATAACCTAACTGACGCATTCACGTTTTGTATTTACATTTGTTTAGCCGACATGTTTATACAAAGTGACATACATTTTGATAAATCAGGGTTAGCCAGTTCCTGCAGCAACTGGAACTTGAGGACTTTGCTCAGGGGCCCATCAGTGACATCACTCTAGGATTTGATCTGACGACCTTCCAATCACAGGCACAGCATACCAACCCACTGAGCCACACACCACCCCAAAATAAAAGTAATAAATAAATTTATTTAAATTATATATAAAGATTTAAATAACAAGGAACGCCTTCTGTGGGTAATTACTGATATGCCACTGTAACCATACCAGTTTTAGTTAATATTTTAATAACAAAATGAGATAAACCATATCACTGTTAGACAGGGAGCCTAATAAAATTCCCAGCCCCGTGGAAAAGCTTCAGCTGTGGACAGTGGCAGCTGAGCTCTGGCAGGAAAATCCCGCCACAGACGCCCTTGGAGCTGGAAGTATTGCATATTCATCACAGCGGGGCAGCCAACTAGGAGAGACCTGCCTCTGCCGCAAGTTTTCAGCCCTTCGAAACGTCTACCTCCCACTAAAACCACATTTATTCATTTAAAAACGCATTTCCTCGACATCTCAAGGGCGGAGGGGAGAAATTAACTTTCCCTTTTAGAAACCGTCACTAAAACACTACCGACATAGCTACCTGAATTTAATAATATGCTTTTTGAAACATTTTCTGCAAAAAAGATAAATACAATATGGTATATTTCGCTATTACAACACACATTCAGGCAAGTTTAGGTAAACCTGCTTGTTAACGTGAACAACCTTCTTGTCTTTTAAGCAAATCATATGTTAGCAACTGAATATATACAGCAAGCAGGAGTCACGAAGTTTAGTTACTGTTTGAGCAAGCATTGAAATGGCTATGATGTGTGATATAAGTCATTTAAAATGAGATGCGATTGTTGTAGGGAGATGTGGCAGTTCCAGCATCTTAGAAACAACCTCCTTCTTGGGATTTGCACACACTACAGCAGAGAGCTTTTTGAGAATGGTTTGATGAACAAAAACATCCTGTAAGTTGCAGTTCTATGGACAAAAACAACTTGCTAATGAGAAATGTCAGAGGAGAATAGCCAGACTTCTTATAGCTAATAGGAAGGCCGCAAATGCAAAAATAACAGCTCAGTACAACAGTGGTGTACAAACTGGCTTCTCTGAACACATAACTCATCAACATTTTAAGCTTTTGTAGCGTTATAGGTGGGTCCAAACCGGTACTAGCTGCTACTAGCTAGGTACACCTAATAAAGTGGGTACTAGGTACTAGCTAGGTATGCCTAATAAAGTGGGTCCTACCCGGTACTAGGTAGGTATGCCTAAAAAAATGGGGCCGAGATGAACCTAATAAAGTATGTCGTACCTGGTACTAACTCAACATATGTAATAATATGGGTACCCGGTACTACTTCCTACTGGTGCAATAGATTGTACTTGATCTGTAATCCGTACAGATCCCCCCCACAGTTCGGCACACATGTAACCAGCAAATTATTTGTAAACTTTAACCATGATAGTGTGAAATACAGTTTTACTGCTGCTGTTACTTTTTAAAGTAATAATTCCCTAAATCTTGATGCTACTGAAGTCCATAAGAAAACATGCACTCAGGGTTCACAAGGGGTAGAATTCCCCCCTTATGTGCGGCAAAAGGGGGGAGGGATTATAGATTTTTGGTGGGAATGCAATAAAATACAAAAAAATAACTATGCTGATTCAACAGCATTAGTCATGCCATTTCTAGGAGAGCCAGGTTCCCTCTTTCTCTTGAAAAACACTGTTTGCAAGTCTAATTACAGCCTTTGTTTTCCCAAGATGACAACTTTTATTTGTGATGTCAAGATCTCAAGTTGACTCTGATTGAGAAAACAACTTTGGGTATGTTGAGATCACAAGAAAAATATGTCGTGATCTCGACATAAGACAGAAGATGATACTGATGGGTGTCCTCTATGGATTTCTGTATAATGCAGAGTTCAGTGAAAAGATACAGGCAAAGCAGTTGTGAGTTTACGTGAACGTGACATGTTAAAAGTTCCTTGCTTTAAGTGTTCTTTAGGTAATAAATGGAAAGCAACTTTATATTTGTCACATATTTTTCTGCTGATCCAAAAAATTACCTGATCTGTGACTGAAAACCATGATACGGCCCGAACTGTGAGTTCTGTGATCAGTTGCACACCCTACTAGCTAAACAGATCCTACCCAGTACTATCTAGATGTACCTAATAAAGTTGATACTGAGTGTATTTCCCTTTATTGCTAGATAGTAATATGCTTAGTTCTTAATTCCACTAGATATTTGAAACAAGATATGACGTGATCCAAATCAACTACACCTGCCTTCGAAGAGCTATTATAAAGACACTTTTAAAATGTCTTTTTTAAATGTACGTTCAAAGACGCCATCCGGCAAAATGCTTAAATCAGGTTCTGCGCCCGCCGAAAAATCATCCGATTTGCATTCACGCCTGGGTAGGTGATATTTGTTCACGGATGTCTGCTCACTGACACGCCGCAGATGTAGCACCCAGCTACATTCCCTGTATTTTTATCTACAAAACAGATATTCGGAAGGTCCAAAAATAAGGCCAGCTTAGCGTTTGTCAGCTCACTTCCCTTCGAGAAAGGCAGCTGTGAGAACCGCCTTCTATATTTATATCTGGAGCTCATGCGGCGTCACATGTTTGGAGCGCAGGAGGATCTGGAGCGGTTTCGCTCTCTGGCTCTGCCCACCTCTCTCACGGCATTGCAGAACTCGCTTTGGAGCACCTTCTTCAACGCCTGCAGCTTCTGCGGGGGCAGTTCCCCTGTCCTCTGCAGCTTCTCCAGCAGCTCGATGGCCCGCGAGATATCTGTGACACACACAAGCCCAATATTTTATACATCACCACCCAAGCTATTTTAACTCCTCCCTCTATTCACTTCTTGAGCGTGACCCACCTCAGGCAACCCACTGATTTTTGCCTGTTCCGTGGCGTAAAATTCTGCACGACGTAACCCCCCAAACAATTGAAATTTAGTTTGAATTTTTTTTTTTTTAATGTTATTACAGTTTTAATAGGAGCTAATATCAACAAATACTTCATAAACTTAAAATATTAAATTGTTCTTTTTATCCTCTGGGTATTTGTCCTGGGTATGATGTTAATCTACATCCAGCCCTATAAGGAGGTCGTCCAACTTACAGGGAAAAATATGGGGGTTGGTGGCAGGATTGGCACTCCAGCCACTGGAAAAAAACTCACACTGGTCCATTCGGACTAGTGTGGTGCTGAGGTATCACACCCACTGCATGGCTGCACTCAGGATCTCATCCCTGAGGTGGTTTGTCATGTGGTGGGTGCGGCGACGCACTGTAATCAGCGTGCGCTCCTTACCTCTTCCTCTTTTTATCAATCCGCATATGGCATCCGATGTGACAGGAGAAAGTTTTGTTTTAATCACTGCAGTTAGCAAGAAACTGTCCAGTTATATCAAATCCAGATTTGCATAATTGCAGATGTATAAATTATGGTCTGGGACCATTAGGCAGATATGCTAATATCCAGGACTATGCTGTGTAGGTCCAAAGCAGAGGATGATATTGGACATTTACGTGTTTTAAACTCAGGCAAGAGATTAAACACAAATGCCATATAACATTGTTAATGTCCATAGCTACTTACAGACATGCGAGTACATGTTCTGTTACATACCAAATTCGCAAATACAGCTTGTCAAGAATTATTCGGCCTAGTTTGGGGACGATACGTCGATATAATTGGCACGATCAATTATGCAAGTATGTTGATTAGTGTGGTGTATGTGTGGTAACGCATCACATTATCTTAAACTTTAACGAGGGCAAGATGACCTAGTAATGGAGACCCTCTGTCTAAAATACTGCGGACAGCAAAACTATTTTAAGGAAAAAGCAAACAATAGGGTAGGGGTGCACCAATATCTACCGAAGGTGAAAGTTGCTCAGCTTGCTGGTGCAGATTAGTGGAATGACATTACATTGTTTTTTTATTCTGTGCAAAACGATGATCCATCTGCGAACCAGATTTAATAATAAATTATAAACACGTCACAGACCACTACATTGAAACCTCTTCTAAGTGGTCAATGAGCCAGCAAAATCCCTCGTCCTCCACCATAAAAAATGGCTGATTGTTCAGTGTAATCATCTCTCTTGTTTTAGTAGTTGTGTATTTAGTTCTGGTGCAGCTAACATCTGCCAAGATTGACACATCCAGCCAAAGCCGATATCTTGCTTGTTAACGAATATCGGTATGTGTTCAAATATTAAACTGATCTTTGCACTAATGTTTCACTGCTAATATATCGTATCTCTGTGTATTTGATGCAGGTTGAAATAGCACTGGTTTCTCTGTTATTATCTGCGGTTTTATTTGAACTTGAAATCTGATCTGGTTCTTTGTATGCATATCCAAATGAAGCTGCACAAGATATTGCACAAGCTTCGTTGTGGCGTGATCTTGGACACCATGATCAGACCGTTTCCCTGATCTAGAAGCATCCACTATAACCGGACAGGCCGCGCTAGCAATGCACGCATGCACCGCACCACAGGGGCATCGTGGTGGACCCCCGTGAATGGATCCCAGAGCGCTATTTTGAGAAGCCGGCAGCCACGTGATCTCGCTGAGAGGCCAATCAGTGTTCAACGCTCATAGGTCTCGTGACAGCAATGGTCGTGACTCTCAGCACTGGATTACAAATCCATCTCGCGTCCATCATACTTCGGTGTTAATGCATAAGGAAAATGCATTATCTTTTGTGCAAATAACTACTGCCAATACATTCCATGTTCCGCATATTCTTTGACGTTGAAAAATCAATCAGTTTTACCTATTTACCTTTATTAATAAAGCGCTATATGCAACCCAAATATTACGTTACAGAATTTAACTACCTGGATGCTATTATAAAATATATAATAAATATATAATAAATTATTACAATAAATACATTATACTATGCAAACACTACTTACGTCGTCGACATAAACGTCGTGATAATAATTACAAGCAATTACACTGAGTTCACCTTAATCCGTTAGATGCAAACAAGCGAATATGGTAATTATATGCATGTATATAGAGTATACGTATGAATGTATAATTCGGCGAACACTTGGTATGTGATTTGAAAAGTAAAGAAAAAAAACGAGATAATCGGAAGCTACCATCAAAACAGATTCGAAACCTGTAATTTAGTTTTACAAGAACCAGTGACAACTGCCTGAAAGTATCCGAAGCCACATTAAATATTTAATGCCTTTCTAAGATGTTATCTGGAAAAGCGCCGTTGAGACATTGTATTAGAAACTGCTTTTATCTTAAAAACAAAAGGATTTTGCTACATCGCTTCGCAGTTGTCTGCTTTTGATAAGCTGTCAGGAGCAATCGGATCCGGCATTTTACAATGTAAAGAATGCTTCCCGACTGCTTCTCACGTAATCATTTTTCATTAATTGCGTTTCGATTTTTACCTCTTTCCAGCCTAACCGGTTCGCCCATCGAAGCCATGCTTTCTGGTGTCGGCGGGCTGGGTTTGCGTTCGTGAATCGGTTCCGTTTCGATGCGAAATCCGGAGCCTGAGCCCTACACCCGGGACATCTTTGTCAAAGCGCCGCACTTGGATCCTTAGACATGGTGGCACTCGCATATCCACCGCACTCCCCTCTGCTGGTAGGAGTCCATTGCTGGAAGCAGAAATATAGCGACCGGTATTGGTTCACAGGCCCTGAAATAACATACAGCTGAAATAAAACCTATTATTATTTTTTTTTTATATTTATCTTTTATAGTCAGGAAGCGGGTTTATTGTCATGCAAATGAATTGTACCATAGAGTGGTCACAAACGGAAAGCAAAATATTCTCTACTACATTTCAAGCTTTATTTGTGCTTAATTATCTGAACTGTCGCGAGGATTGCGGCCTAAATTTATTTATGGGGAATACATCGAAAGTTGTCATAAACTTAGTGATCAGAGCAAAATGGTCAGTGTAAAGAAGTACAAACCAAAAACTACAGGTCGATTGTTGGAATTTCATATTCGTATGACTGGCGAATATTTCTCTGCATTACATACATGGGGATAAAGGTGTGGGTGGCCTATCTGCACCGGGAAGCTGAATATTATCTCAGTAGGGCCTTGTTTTTGAGATGCGATTTGTTTCGCACTGAAGCTGTCTGAGATAACTTACCTGAAGAGATAATCGCAGGTCATTACCCCCATATGACAGATCAGGTACTGGTCTTTATCATGCACAGTGTGTCTTTGTTTTTGTCTTTACCCTGTGGGTAATAATATCAGTTCTTAGTGTCTTAAAATTTCAAGATGACCGTTTATTGTTTTAAATCAAACATCCTAATTGTTAAAAATTTCTCAATCAATACATTTTAATGTAATTCCAGCATTTTGCTTGCGGTGATATCATAATCACAGTACAGTAGAACAATCTTATGCATTTGTAATAATATACAGGTGCTTATTATTGTAAATAAATATAATAGTTAAATTTATGCTATATTTAATGACTATATTTTAAATTATATTTACTGAATCCACAAGAGCTTGCTCAGGATAAGTGGTTGGGAGATGGATGAATTTTTTATAAATGTATTATTATTTAAAGCAATATTATGGAAGTATACTACTGAATGCATTTACTGATTTATAATATGTGTATATACGTATTCATATCTTCTACTCTGTCACCTTATCATTCTAAGATACAGAATTGTATATTTACCTTAGGCTTAGTGTTTTGTGTATGTTTGAATTAGCGAGTTAATATTATTGGTTAATGGGTGAAATCTTTTTTTTGTTTACCTCTTAATATTGCCATTCCATATCAAGGTAAAATTAGTCTGGCATTAAGAGATTTATAAACCTACAGGTGTTAACGCTTTGAGCAGTTGATTTTATGCAGGCTTGTGTATTATTGGAAAAAGCTGCCACTGAAGAGGAAAGATGAAAGATAACTCAATGTTTTTGACTCGGAGTCGGCAAACACAGCCAGTGTAGACCTGCTGTAGGTCATGTGGAGGTTTTGGCACCAGTCTCAGTTGTTGGATTCTAGATCAAGGTATAGGACATCAGTCGTTTCAGAAAAAATAGCCAGGCTCTTAATGACAATATTAAGGTATCTGCTAGAAAGATAAAATCACTCTTTACTGATATATGCCTCTGGTGAGGTCCTTTTAACATGCCACTGTAATTTTCTCAATGTCTGTAAAAGGTCTGTGCGTAATTTCTGCTAACTGGCTTCACCAGAACAACCTGTGCGATTCTTTATGCATAAGAACCACACCTCATCTCAGTCATTCGATTGACAGTCTTGATCCTCAGTCATCTTACTTTCATTCAGCATCTGTGAAGCCAGTAGTTCATTTACTATCAGTCCTTTGCCGGTTGAGGGCAGACTACAAGTGAATATTAACAAGGAAATGTGTTATGGAACGGCCGGCATGTTTCTCGTGTTTGTGAGTGAGTGACAGTGCAGATACTGGCCCGGCCTGCCACCGGTTCGTCCCCTTTGCTGTGCCAACATAAATGTGAAGCCCAAAATTGAAATCTCAAACTTTCTTGACATTGGTTTTGTTTTCAGTTGCCTATAGTCATTTTTATTTCTTCAAATATTTCAATTTAATATTGCAAACAACTTCACAACATACAAAATGAATTATATTAATCCAGAACATGTCAATGAATAAATTTAATATTTTTATATATATTTATATATATATATATTCTTTTTTTCAACATGGGGATAAAAAAATAAAACAGCAAAGCTTTGACAACAGCACCTTGACATAGTATGTAATTCCAACATTACCTTGAGAAGTTTAGAGCAGTAAACAGATATAGTACCGAGAAGAGGAAAGACCATTTACTGTTGAAAATGTAAATGGAATGTTTTGGTCAGAATTTTATACTTTTCCCCCCCGAAGTGGACAGTTTCTAAATTCACAATTGAAGCAGCATGCAGATTTTTTTTTTATTTAACTCTTCCTCACTTTCCATTTCCCTATTTCTCAAATTCTTGGCAACGTAAACAAACCACGATGTCTTGAGGAATGTAATATAGTAATTTAAATTGTGCGCGAATGACTGATTAGTTATTTTAATCGTTTACAAGGTCATGAATATGTTCAATAAATAGACTGTAGTATCACTTTTACTGTATAAACTTCATCTTTTTTTTTTCTTTTTTACATGCAGTCCATAAAATTTTCATCTGACGGAATAATTTACCCTGTTATGTATATACACAAATAGATATTTTTATTTTCTTTTTTTTTTAAACTCTCCATAAAATCTATACATTTCGTTCACTATCTCCCCCTCTTAATGGTCAATGTGCATACACAGGAAGTGTCTATCCGTATGAATCGCCAGCCGATTTTTTTTTTGCTATCCATGGTGAGCGCGCGCACGAACGACTGGGTTGTCCGGCATTGCGAGTTGTAGTGCCGCTTGTCGATCCCTCGGCAGCCGTCCTTTGTGTATCCCATGGGGTTGCATTTGGTCTCGTAAAAGTATTGCTTTAGCTGGCCCTTGGGCACCGGCACTTTCTCGAGGACTGTGACCGTCTGCCCGGACATGTCTATGGCCGTCTTTTTGTCTACGGCGGTCACCCACTGGCTTGTACTGTCACAGACACTGAGCTCGCCGCGCCGCGCCGGGTCCGAGTGCCGCCGAACCCTCATGGACATGTTGGCTGCCTGCAGGTAATTTTTGTATTCCTCCAAAAGGAAGAGCAACGGTGGCTCCAAAGGCACTTGATTGCTGATCACCACTCGGGACGCAAACACGTCAACGTCTTTGGAATCCGCCGCCGCCTCTTCTGCCGCTCGGCTCTCTGGGTCAGGCCCGCGGCCGCCGGCCCCCCGCGGCCCGCCCTCCGCCTCCAGCAACTCCTCGATCACCTGCTCGAAGGTGTCCGTCAGAGACGGCAGCCCCCTGTGCTGGGCGCCGCCCCCGCTCTCTGGAGTCCCGTGGCTCCACGCCACCGTGTCGCTCAGGTAACCCTCGGTACCCTGCCCCCTTGTCCCGGGGGCATCTTTCATGGGGGCGGCTTTCATGCAACTGAAGTATGAAATAACCATGGTAAGGAACAGGATGGTCATCACTCTTCTCACCTGGTGGAACTGGACACAGAAGGGAAGGGGTGGAAAAAGAAGAAAAACAGGGAGATCCTTAGTATGTTTCACTGCACTCTGAAGCGGAAAGCTGCCGGATTAGCTGACTAGGCTAGGAAACGCTGTCTAGTCCTTCTGCGCAGTGTCTTCTGTAGGCGCAGAGAACTAACTATCCCCTGGATCACTTGCTAATGGGTCGGAGCTCAGACCCTGATTGTTTACACAGCCGAATAATGTGGCCTCTCCTGAGAAACCATTACCTGCTCGCCACACCTGTTACGTCTCCACCGGTAGCTATATATGGCAGCGTCTGAGGCATCATTAGAGGAAGCGTAAGGAGGGCTTTCTGAGACCATCTCCCCCTCCACTGCGCCCACAGCTCAGATTAGGCCGTTGTCCTGTTATGCACCACATTTCCACGGCCCATAACACCCCCACCCCAACCCCCCCGTTCCCCATTCACTGACTGCAACACTTATTCATGAGATGTACTATACCAAGCGTGGAACAGAATTATTCTTAGCGTTGTTACTCTTATTACAAAACAGTCAGTATTGATGCTGGAGAAAGGTTATTTTCTATAAACTACCCAGAAAACTCTGCACTGCGAGTGGGTGGTTCTCAGAAGGTTAGACCTTAGCTTTCCGTAAATCGTGAGCAGCAGGACTACCCAGCTTATACACTATATATATATAGAGTGCATTTCCCGATGTACCAAATCCGTACCCCCCTCCCAGAAAAAAAAACAACTTTTAAACTCTTGCTGGGAGCTAAAAGAGGAGGGAAAACAAAAACTTCTGCCACAACCCTACCTCACGAAACATTGTTTTTTTTTGCACCTTGCGTTAGCTGCCATACGTCTTGTAAGCAGGTCCCAAAAGATGAGACATATAGTACTTTTGGTCGAACACAGGAAGTTTAACACAGGCTGCAGTCTTCTGACTCACAGCAAGCCGTAAACAGGGCCACATCCGCAAAAGGCCCTCATAAATCACACCCCTGGAGTGCTGGTTTTTTTGGGGAGGCATTTTAAGATAAGCGAATCTCTCTTATCGGCCCTTGCTATACATAGATGGACCGGCACCAGAATAGATTTAGTGCGAATCAGCCCTCTAAAGGCAGGGAGAGAATACCATGGAAATGGGGAGAATGCAGAAACACAGACTTAAAACGCATCTGTTGCATTCTTAATTGGTGTCTGGGGTTGCAGCGATAATTTGCCAATGCTGCAAAGACTTACCATGGAGATACCGTGTCTATAAATAGGTGAGCTGGGAGTCCCATGGTCTCAGTTCACAATGTTATGCATCCCATTAACGAGCTGCTACTCTTCAGCTCCAGCTCAATGGCAGGGCTCCCTCAAACAGAGGCCTACTTCCCGGCCAGCAACATCCGGACCGGGGAAACCAGACCGTGAAAGCCGGGAGAACGGGTTAAATCCCACGGCCTCTGAAGTTGTGCCCCCCACCCAACACGATTCATGGCACCTGACACATAAACAAGATGCATTTTTTAACGGATACAAATCATCATTTACAGGCAAAGCCAATCAAAATAGCTGTCCCGTTTATTGCTATGATTACGATCATCATTGTATACCATGCATAAACATCATGCACCGCTGCATGTTACATTTAAAAGCCATATATAATTACATGAATATCACGTAATGGTATCCCAGTAAATGCAAAAGTCTTACACGTGATCTGCCAACGGTCTTGACCCTTAAAATTCTTTGTTCCTAATCCCTTGTTCTACTTGTTTCTAAGTACAGCTGGCTGTGCCTCAGCATCACATAGGAGTAAAATAATAATAGTAATAATAATAATAAAATAATAATGAAAACACGGCACTGTGTTTGTCAGGGGCATGGGGGCCATTTCCTTAACCAGATGACAGTGCAGATGATTTCCAGCTTAGGCCAAGGAGATGCTGTGGGCGCACAAAGTCCCTGGGGGGGCGGGAGCAAACAGCTTTGAGCTTTCTTTGTCCGTGTGTCGCGGCGGCGCCCCCCGAGGCACCGTTCCGTGGCGGCAAGGCGCGCTCTTTCCTGTGAAAAATCACTAGAGAAAGCTGCGCTGAAAAGCACCATTTGGCTCCTTAACAAGCTTGCTGACGCCACCAGCCCAAACCCCGGGGGGGGGCCAGGCAGCAGGCGGGCCCATCTCACGGCCAACCACGCAATTACTTGCCACTCTTTCGAAGCTTCTCTCTCCGGGAACAACAAATTATTACTTTTTTTTCTAACATGGCTATTTCCTGTTTCCATTAGGAGAATCAATAAGGTTTATGCTCCCAGTCAGCACCCTGTTAAATCACAATCAAACCAATGAGTCACTTTATTGCAGAGAGACTGCGTGCACTAATTACAGCCCTCTGCCCAATTCAGACAACGAAATCCCGCTGTAACTGTATATCTGTGCATCTAATGTATTAAATTTTGCATCCTCACTGTGGTATTGGATTTCATGGTCTGTTGGTAAATGCACACAATCGCTTGCGTGCATGAGTACACGTATTTCAAATAACAGATGAATTTCCTCTAGGTATGCAGTAGTAATAATCACTTTATACTAGCCGAAGCAGTATTCTGGTATGCTTAAATCGGTCTGTAATTAAAGTCATTTGAACCCTGAGCACTTTAAATCTGGTTTTTATATCATCCACAAATAACATCCAAGTTTATTTTGGGGAGCAAATCAACATCAATTAACGCACCGACATTATGTCAATATGAGCCTGTTAATGTAGCCCTTCCGGCCAGCAAAGGGCTGACCCCTAACTGGAAGTATTTATTGCGAATTGTGATTTACTTTGAGGCCACCTAATGATTTTCTGGTAAATCTAATGTCCGGCCAACGCTAGCAAGAGATTTACAGGAAGCAGGATCATCTCTGGGCAGCACTCATTGCCGCACACTCACAGCGCCTTCCGTGTTTTCTCTTATTTCTTTAAAAAGTGATTCAGGTAAGTTCAGATGGCAGTCCTGAGCCCCGATTCAGGGCCCCAGACTCTGTCCAAACATCCACTGCAAACTTCCAGGCGGTCCAAACTGTCGCGGCATGTAGACTCACCGAGCAAACCAATAATAGAACGAGGTGAGCGAGATTTTATTTGACAACGCTCAGAAACTTCTAGAAAGGCAACATGCAAAGTCTCTGCTTTTCGAATCGGTTGTTTTAAACGGGGCAGGTAGAGCTGGATAGATGAGTTCACTGTATTTACATGTTCTGAGTGATCTCCCCCCCCTTACCTGCGTCCTTTGAAACGCAAGTTGTGTACTCTGCCAACTAGTGATTAACGTAAACCCACCTGCTGACAGGTCTGACATGCATTCTAAACACTGAACAGTTATGGCATCTACTTCATCTGTCTTATGGGCAAGGACACCGAAAAACCCCCATCTGCCCCAGAATGCAACCCGAAACATGAGGTTAACCCAAATGCAGACATGCCAAAATCACCGATTTAAGCTAGACATTTGCCAAATCGCTAGTTTAAGCTAGCCTTCCTGTGGGGCTTTAGCCAAACATTGACGCATCCCTTTGGGAAGGTTATACTCTCTTTAACTGCCGCCTTACTAGCTGAATCGTTCACAGTCCACAGCAAGCTATAAAAATGGGCCACTGTACAGAGACATACCCACCAGTCTGCCAAAAGGGACGCTCATATTTTGCAAGGTGGGCCAGACTTTTTTGGGTTAAATCCCTGCATTCTTTGTGAAAAAAAAAACTGACACATGATTTCTCCCTTTTCATAAAAAGAATTATGAAGTATTACGTGAAAGACATTCCACATTTACACACAGGATAACCTTCTTAGAAGTACTATATCTTTTATTAGCAGGAATGACTTCAGATTAAGTAAACAAAGGCACAAAACAAGGCCTCTTTGTGGGGTATAAAGATTGTTTTAAAACATTTCTTTGAACATTCTGTGGTGCAAAACGTATCATATGGCAAATGTACAGCTATACACATGCAGACCACATAAAGGAGACGAGGCACAAGTGATTTATGTGAGATTTATAGTCGTTTGGCAGATGGTTGTAAAGAGAAGTGATTTAATTGATATTAAATGACAGTATTACACAAAGACAAGCACACATACAAACAAGGTCATAATACTTGTATAACACAATTCTGCAATAAGGTCTGGCTTTAGAGATTCAGTCACTTTTGCTAGCCATTATTCAACAAATATGCCTAATTCTTTGCACAGGTCTTTAGTTAACAGCTCCGAATCACAAATTAACTTTTTAGCGTAAGTTGTCAATGTATCTTTGTTGGTACCAGCAACAGGAGGTATAGTAACAGCAGTGAGAGGCAGCAGCTAGGACATGACCACAGCTTTGGAATTCCAACTCCACCTGCCATTAAATTTGCAGGACATTAAGTTTAACTGCTGTCAGGTGTTTTACTCTACCTCAGGCATGCAACACACAGGACTGGTAGAACATCTGTGTGCTGGGGGGTAGGCAAACAATGACCCAGCCAGGTCTATCTAGGGGGCCCACAAAAGACTACAACTGGTATTTTTAGAAACAAATGAAATGTCTTTTGATAATTAGTTCAGTTAGATTGAAAAAAATCAAAGGAAAAAATCCATTATGATGCAAACCAGAATTTAAGGCTGTTTAGTTATGGTCTTGGGTTCCAGAACATGAACTGAATGTCTGTTCAAGTTTTCATCTGTCCCCTAAAGACACTATTGGCCTCACTCCGCCAATATTTATGTGTACAGTGTATGCACAACTATAAACATTTGTTAAAGGTTTACATTCGCGTTATTGGACTCTGGGAAATATGATTTCTGTCAAGGTTAAAGATCTTTGACATAATATTTAACATAAACACACAATGTGAACTTCGCCATACCAGAATTTGCACATTAAAAGTGCGTATCTGGAAAAAACTGATAGCTATGAAAAAGTTCTGCTCTTCACTCCTTTTCATCGAAAGCTAATGAAGAAAGTGCATATGCTGAAACTAAATGCAGGGCAAATGACAAGCTCTTTCCCACCTAAGACGTCGTCTAGACAAACAGAAGCCATTGCAGACCATTACCTCAGGAGGGCAGTGGTGTTCGGCTTCTGATGACAGACTGGATGCAAGGCTCTGTCCACACGGTTGAGTTTGGGGGGCAAGGGGAAAAAACTAGTGCTAACTATTGCAAAACATCAATATGGCAATGAATAGCATTCACTGACACACTCTGCAGTGAAAATACTACAAAAACTAACATACAAAACCAGAACGCATAAATGCTTTAGCAGATTAAAAGACAAAAAAATAAATAATTTAAAGAAATAGTAAGCATGCATGATGGTTTAGCAGAGTGGAACCTTATTTACCATTTTGCTACCCTTTGGAACCTATACCTTATACCCTTTGGTACCTATATTCCAGTGATTTCCAAAGGCAGCACATTTTGTCTTTAAAACACCATTTTAAAGACATACTTAGCAACATCACCAACCAACCAGAGGCGGCGGTTATACAATCTACACAGACGGATGTACAGCAACACATTACTGGGACATCTCGGATCACTGTATCGATATTTATGGTTAAATATTCAACTTATTCCACATTAACAGTGTCCTTCAGGTGAAGTGACACGTAACACGGCACTGAAAAGCATGGCCTGAGAGATCATTTGGCCTTACTTTTAAAGGTGCAGCGTAGAACACAATGCACGACCAACCCCAACCTCTGTAGCTTACTCGGCCATCAGCTAAGGTGCAGCTTCACACACGGAATCGCACACCTAGCTAACATCTGAGACTACATCCTCAGACAAGAATGTGGAAGACAGATAATGGAAACAAACCAGGATCCTAAACATAGGGTCATGACCTGGGCCATTTCAGACGGATGCTTTCCTGAATGAAGGATGGGAATCCGTAACAACCACGTGTTGATGACGGCCCAAGGTATACCAGCCAATCACCAGTGAAGATCCACTAGCAAATTCAGCATCAGGAACTCTTAGGAACCTGGAGAACTTCACTCCTACCAAGTCACAAAGACTAAACTTTTTTTAGTATGATTGCTCTGATTGTTATCACACATCTGTCAACCAAACAGTGACAACAAACACATAGTTAGCCATAATTATTGGATTAACAACAGTAGCATTACAAAGTAGAGTTATTGTTTCTTCTGTCGAAAAAGCGTAATTAGGTTTGCTTACCATTTAGGTAACTTTCGAGAACGTATACCAACACTGATCAGATGCACTAAAGTGCATTAAGCAAACATTTATTACATATTTCCCTTTGAGCAAGCATAGATGGTTATCATTCAATTTGAATGAATTTGGCAAATTTTACGAAATAAAAAAAAAACCTACTTAGGTCTACTAATTAAAGCAGATTAAGTAATTTAGTCGGTGCACCCAAGCTGGCGTGTGTCGTACGGTTTTTAGGATTATCTTTGGAAAGGACACTGGCGGAACGAATGAATACTTCAATGGTGCTGCAGGCTACCAAGTTAGTCAAATTACTGCCCAAGATTTACACTAGATGGCGTCTTTATCCACTTTTCCTTATACTAATTACAATGACGTTTCACTTTAAATGTATTTAAAAAATGAACTTAAAAAAGTTACACAAAAATAATTTTTCATCCGACGGAATACTCTCTACGTGCCGTTAAAACCAGAGGAAAAACTTTTTAAAGCAGATTGCGGTAAGTTATTTTAATGGTTGTTATGAACTTACATCAACTGTAATAACAGTGGCTGCTTTAAGGACACATTTCAAATGTTTTCCCATTGTTACACCATTCTCAATACGATTCTATATCTTTCTGCAGCTTCACCATAAAACAATAATTGGAAAGATAGCACATAGTGTATATTCAGAAAGTAGAAATATCCCATAAGCACAACTTTCGTCTTATGTTACAACACAAGGCATTCTGTAATGGAAGGCATTTCGAGCATTTTTCTCATGCTGGCCGAGGTATTTAATATCGGAAAACTCATCCAAGCCTTGCGAGGTTAACCGGTTTGGGAGAGAATTAGCACTCAACGACAGTAACCCTAAACATAACGTCTCGAGTTTCTTATTAAGTCTTAATGGGAGCATCAAACTCTTTCTGTTCGCTTTACAAAACCTACCTGCTTTTGATCGCTCCTACAATTAGTTGACGCTGTTTTGACATTTCCCCTGGACATTAACTAATAGTGAATTACCAGTTCGCTATATTATATTTTTTGCCACTCTTTCTCCTGTCAGCGTAATGCTGACTATTTCTGTTTCTTTATCTTTAACGGCTAACATGGCATCAGCGGTTTAATTTAACAAGTTGTTCCGTGGCGTCATGTATTTATTTTGAAGCGGCAAATAAATACGCTATGACATACATGGGTGCATGTTTACCAAAATGTCGCTGCCTTCAATGACATCTCTGATTGCGCAAAAATACAATTCAGTCAATCAGGATAACGCCTAATGAACACGTCGGCAGAGTTACACTAACACCCCTTTCATACATGCAGCGTAGTGCAGGTAGGAGAATTTGCAAGATCCACCATTTGATTGCTTACTACATTTCCTCTTTGCGACCTTTCGGGCACTAGATAGGGAGTTATAAAAGAAAAGGGAAAACGCACGTAAACCTACCTTTCACCGCCTACTTGTACAGGATACCATCAAAAATAGAATTTCATTTGGAATATTTTACTAACTTCCAGTGTTGTTTTATGCTATATTTTCCTTCGTTTCCCCGGGTGCTTAGATGTTGTTTTCAGCTTTGGAGCAAATAGATTAAATTATTGATGGTGGAAATTGCATGGTTGAGGTAATGGATTCCAGTGACTGAAAGGCTCCATTGGAGATCGGCTTGGGCAGGTAGGCAGCATGCTATCCGGTGAAGACACGGTGCTCGATGAGGGACCCGTGGAGCTTTGAAAGAAGCCTCCTCCAGCCTTTGCAACTTCAGTAACTAACTACACCATGACGTCGCACCATATGACTCCACCACAGGCGGGCTGACCGGCAAATACACACAGTCTCAAGAAAAACCAAGTATCAAAACGGCGGGGGGAGGATCAAAGCGCCCAAAGACCTGCCACTGGAAATCAGAGGATGACATTAAGGACACTTTGCTCTAATACAATCCGTACACTTTTTTTTTCGCGTGTAGATCTCGCCGTCCTGTAATGCAGACTGACGTCTATCTTTGCTTTCTTGCTTTCCTTCCTGTAAGCGCTGTCGGATGAGCTAGTTCCTCGATTACTGGGCATCGGAAAACAGCTGTTAGAAGCGTAAAGAAAGTTCTTTTAAAGGCAAGTTACACATACCATGAGACAGCAGTGTACGTCCATCGCTCATGATGGCCATACCTCTACTCAATTGGCGCATAACCGCGTGAGGTCTAATATAAAGAAAGGTGTTCGTATTTGTTTGAAACTTGCATCAGAGGCGTTTAGCTCATTTACATTTGTCTTCATTGGCTCACTTCCCCTACCCCTGCATAGCTTATCCTTGCTACAGATAATGCTAACAAGTCCACAAATTTTGATCTCCCTCTGGCTTTTATATGCTGATTACGCAAACTGGAGGTGAAACTGAGGGCACAGTTTATTTTTCCAAGTTATATTTAATCGTGCTTTGATCCACCGAATACCAACAAATATTATATCAGAAAATTAAGTTTGAAGTTAGTTTGGCCAAGTATCTTTTGGTCTCAAGAATAATTTTAAGGATATTTTAATTCAAAATAAAAACATGGTTAGATGACCATTGCACGATGAAAAGTGCTTAAGTCATTCAAAATGCACTTAAGCTGTAAGACAGTTATAGGGTATTAAATAATTAAGTCTTCTCGGGGTTATTCAAAGTTTATCGAAACTCCACTTAAAAGATGCACGCTATTTGGTGTGATGTGGACTGGCGATTTGGGCAGAACAGATACAGCAAGTCTCCTATTCATTATGTAGGCTTCCTGTTTTAGGGCAGGAAAAATCCAACATTTGGTTGATCTGCCACCAATTTGAACAACAGTTCAACAGCAGCTTTAACTGACAAAGTACTCTGAGGAGTCATATAAGATGCAGAGCAGTCTGACCCATTCATGTTTATCGTTACACATTCTCTGAAATGAACAAAATGAGCCGTTTAAAACTGGTTAAGTATCTACAAAAATATGTGGGTAAAACACATTGTTCTTTCTTATATTATTCCCTTATTTTAACCAACCCACAGAAATTTGGTTATTGTTATTAATCAGCTTCTTGTTTAATGATTAGCTTTCTGCTATCATATATGTGTATTTTTGGTAATTTATGTAAACGTATAAGCTAATAAGAAAAATAACAAGTGGACCTTATGTTCTGAGAAATTTATATGCTAATATAATGAGGAAGTTCAATTTTCAGTTTTTTGTCTATTTTTTTTAAATACATCCTCATTATTTAAGATATTGATGATTTTACAGATGTGCTTTCAGCATATTGCAAGTGAATCAAATGTCAAGATCAAAAGTATCGATATGCCCATATCAGGTAAAAAAGAAGCATATTTTAAGCGTGAATGTGTTACATAAAAGCGGGACAGAACTGGCTTCTACATACTATAATCTCTAAAAGAATACTATGTATGAGTTCATCAGACATGGTGGTTAGACTGGATTCCTAACATTCTTTTCCAATAAATAACAAAGTGATTATCATGCATTTATTAGAAGTACAGTAACTTTATGAGTGCAGTGGAGTTAAGGGACAACACCGGCCTGATCCCAGCTGGCCAGAACGTGCTCACACCTGCTTGGTGATTCAGACTCAGCCATGGGACGTGCCAAGATGAATACAGTTGTCCTAGTGGAAAGCAGGAGGTGAAGAGAGACTCTGGATGGCAAAGAGTTGCATCAGCAATCTCCAAACAGCAGGGCTCCGAGAAACCTGCGTGCAACATGGTCTGCTGTTCCAGCCAGGAACTTTAAAGATAAATCACATTGCAGCTAATGAAGAAAGCACCTATGTGCTGTTGTTTATACAAGAAACTGGAAAAAAGGCATTTGTTATGGAAAAGCAAGCAGGAAATATGAACATCTTTTGTTCAGACGTGTGACTGTATCTGTCTTTGAAAGTACTGGAACATAGACAGCACAGTAAGACCTGGGAGGAGTAAAGGTTAAGATTCACTTTCTAGCCATTCTAGCAAGTATGAGCTAAACATTCATAAAGAGTCCAGTAATAACAGTGGTGCTAATTAGATCTCAGTCATTTGTTCCTGTTCTCTGATTTGTCTTTACAAACAAAAGTAAGTCCATGCTGAAATGTACAAACTAAATTTGAACCAAAAGCTGCCCTTTTTTGGATGGAAATGAGTCTCTGAGACACTGACAACCACGAGTGGCATTTGATCATTTTGGAATTTTATAATCATGATTACAAAAGATAAACGTATAAGATAAGTACTCATAAGTAAAGCTGGTCACTGTAACTGTCGTGCTCTCTGTTATTTAACAAGTCATACCTGTTCTCAATGCTTCGAATGAAGTAAAGATCACCAATATCTACCTGTAATTGTATCTCAATTTGCCATGTTTGTATTAATGTCCTGTATCATTTGTATGCAGCTTTGCCATTTGACGGTTCAACATGGATTATTCAGACTTATGCAAATGTGTTAATCCAGGGGCTCTTCTAAAAATTCCAACATGATCTAAGCCAGTATCTGGGCAACAAGGTGTTGGAGGAATTATGGCTTGAAAATGCACATGGAACAACAGGGTCTCCAGCAATTGCAGACTTGGAATCATTAATATGTAGCAAACTTGCTCAGCCAACTTTTATTAATTGCTATTATCTATCAATCAATGTTTGGTAAGATATACATCCCCATATACACAGGGCAGTCACTGGAATAGGCAAATGAATTGGTCATCCTCTTCAGGGAGACATGAGTGAACATCGCGATGTACGGAGGAGACGGTCTTTAATGCGCTAAACCCTTTTAGGGGACAGTGCCTCTGAGTGGCCATCCTGTTCTCTGTGTTCATGGCACCACATCCAATGATTGACCTACTAATTAATTAACGCATGGAAACTTGTTCAAGGTGCAGTTCGCTCGACACAGAATGGTGTTCAGGTGATACCTCGGCTTGAAACAAGTCTCACAAAGAGTACTTCCCAGTTTTGTTTTGTTTGTGACTTAGGAGTTGCATGTTATTCCATTGATGTTGTTTAAAATGCTGTTGTATGAGCTGTTTATTAATATTTACCTTTAGTATTTGAATATTCATGTGAAAGTTGTCCAGGTGCCACATTGTTGCCTATAAACTGTCTTTTACACTTGCTGGATCTTTAGGTTCCAATTTCAGAAATACTCTGAAGCTCAGGAATTTCTGGTGTGATCTACTTGAAGATTTTGTTTTGTTGCCATGTGAGATGTTTCCTTGTGAAGAAGGTGGTTGTAGGAGCGGCAGCAGAGCTGTCTAGATGAACCGGGTGTTTCGGTATAAAAGCAGGAAAGTTTACAGTATGGGTATCGATTTGTTTCCAGAACTGTGTGGCGTTTTCTCCTGCCAGTGTGCACAGAACTAAACATCTAATCAGAAGCTTAAGCATGTCAGGAAATCCTTAGTCATTCCCACTCACTTATGAATGGGCGTCTCTGCAACGATGACCAAACATGATCTGAGGAAAGGGCATGTAGCCTACATCCATCTAGAGGGTGCTGAATGTCATAGTCTGCTTCCGGTGTACGCTGATTCATTTGTAACTTCATATCTGGCTGGGACAGCAGACCTAAATCTGACTAAACGTCAGTGTCGTGCAATTGAGGATGCTTCTATCTTTATGTATAACATTGCATAACCACCAAAAAGGGATCTTAGCATTGGGATGTATTTTACACAATAAACATGTGTGCTGTTTTGTGAGGGGGTCATGCCAGTGTTCTGATGTCATCCTGCTCTCTTTCCATGTACATGGTAAACTTCCCCACACCCTTTCAGGCTGCCACTGATCTCTCGCTGTGACGTTGGCCCACTCTTTGTTCTGTGTTTAGATCATGTGATAATCTCCATACCAGCATGCATTAGGACTAGCTTGAACTTGCCTGATCATGACGTATCACCGAGGAGAGTGCTGGGAAGTGTGTGTGTGTGTGTGTGTGTGTGTGTGTGTGTGTGTGTGTGTGTGTGTGTGTGTGTGTGGGTGTGTGTGAGTGTATGTATTGGGGGGTGATATTTCAAGGAGAATGTTTGAGTTTTATTCAAAATGCAGTGATGAATTTGAGCTGCAAGAGCTGGAACAGTTAGCAGCATTAAATGAGTTCTGGAAGGAATAAATATAGAGAAATGCAGCCTTCTATGACATGTGGTACTCTACAGTGCACCAGGGGTGGTCCCCCTCATTGAGATGACTTTGAACATCTGTTTGAATAACTCTTTTCCTAAAAGAACACAGACAAAATCCTATAAGTGCCTTTGACACACAGGAATGAACGACAGTCCCAGCTGCTGGGCAGAACAGACTACCATTAATGAAAGAGTTTGCGAGTTTAAATCATAATTTGCATCCACTCCAAAAATTCAATGTATCCCACCTGTGATGTGTACATGTGTATGAAATCTAGGTGTCTGGCAAGCTACCACTTCAAAATGGTGAGTCATATCTTGGTAAAATAACGCAGTTAGTAAATTTACGGGAGCACAGCTAGCAATTGACAAATTTCCAGTCGTACCTCTGATGATTGTAAAACTTAAAGAAAATATATGACATGACATTTGTTACCCTGATCATGATGCACAGAGACACACATCAGCTGAGCAAACATGAAAGTGACCATGGAGTACCATGGATTTTAGCATTTAAACAAGATAAAAGCCACCATCACTTTTATTTCACATTGTATCTGCAACTGACTCTCTAACCTTGTTCAGACATGTCAATTCAGGTCCCTAGTTATGTTGATTTCCAGTCCAGTTTGTCTGATTGATCACCAAGAACTGATTGCTTAATGGTGACGACTGTGGGCAATGGAGCAAACTATTTGTTAATGAGTTCCAGATGATCGGGATATATTTCCCTCCTTTTTGTAGTAAAAGTCCCCTTTCTCGCTTGAGGAAGCTCATATTTTCTGTGTAATTGATAAATATTTTAATTTGATTATTAATTGATATTATGTAAATTGTATACCCTCAATAGCCCACTTGCTGGTGAGGAATCAGATTGTAATTATGATAATTCCCAGCATGGTAGAACATAACTTTCCAACATTTTGTGGATTTTCCTTTTTTTTAAAACTTGTGACAAATCAAGATGACTATGTGAAATTTACCATGCTGAGACACAGTGGTCAAGAAAGACAGTTCTTGGTGTTCAGGCAAGCAGGTTCTGATAGGCTCATCTTTTGTGCTTCGTTTAAATAAATCATAAAATCAATTCAAAAGAATACGTGATATTTAATTATGAAATAGGTATGTGTTGACAGAAGCTGATGTTTACATCGTCTGATTACAGCCAGTACAATAAGAATTAATATCTATTTACAGAGAATGGGGGGAAAATAAATAAAAACACTATCAGGATATACACAAAGCATTAACATAGACTAGAATGAATTGTCCATGCACCCATAGACAAACATTATGACACAAGGTTGCACATACATACCTACGTGTCAAGCAAAAGGAACTACGAACGTCTTGGCGGTGTTATTGTTGCCAAGCACCACCACAGCGGCTTGACACTGCAATTTCTTCGCTCACGGGATGAGGAACGAATAGTTTTCCCATATTTTCTAAGGGCATCACCCGCTTCCATAAGCTATACAGAACACCTTGCAGGTAGGTGTACTGCCACCTAAACCGGGAAGAAGATTAAGCCTCCTGCAGACAGCATGCCCGGACCGTTAGGGTCAAAGGTAGCAGATGAAATTCCCCTGATATTATTAACAAACGCGTTCACACACAGAAATATCAAACTTCTTCCATTCACGCGGGTAGTTAAAAAAAAGTCTCAATAACTTCGTGGAAGCAGCATCAGATAATGTCGTGCTTCTCGATCTTGCAATAATTTGTTGCTTGAATACGCACTTTTAATGAAACCGTGCTATTCTGATACAAGGCGGAGCGATCGGAAATGTGATGTTGAAAATAAAAAATAAGAATTAAACGCTCCAATATATTTTATGTATAAATCAAGCACGTAACATCTCCATCTAAAGCATCTATTGTTTGCGTTATCAGCTGAGCATCGCCGAATGATTTAGGTGCTTGCATTGCTTCAGATCAGCTAGCCTATCTTGCTTCATATCGAATAGCAAAACAGTAGAATAAACAGATATTGCAATATCTTTGATTTGCTTATGCTTCTACGTTCATAATATAATTCTTGGTATTTTTCAGTTATTCGTTTGAAATATTTTAATAAATCGATGTTTTACTTTCAATTAACGGCGGAAAAAATGTCATTTTCACGACCACGCACGTTCTCTGGAAAACGTTGACTTACATGACCGTATATTGCTGAAAAACACTTATCCCACAGGACAATTGGTGAATTATTACTTAAATAGCACCGCATACCATGCGGATAATAAGAATACGCCTGCAACAGAAATATGCCCCGATAGGTCTGTACGCCTTTAAAAAGTTCGCGGAAGGAAGATGTAGATGAAGATCAGTAAACGGAACGATACCTTAATAATTATAGCCAGAATTCACCTCCTTAATTAATTCTCAAACAAAAATAAAACGCCGCAGATAGTCTAAATGTTATATCGATATCGTATCATGTTATCTGGAACGAAACCTACCATTTTCAGATTTGTTATTGACGCCCACCCTAACTCTGCAGAGCTAAGAGTGGGAAAAGGGGGGCTGCTTGAGGGAGATTCTCAGTAAGATAACACAACCCCATTTATGGACTGATCCGATGACGTACATTGCAGAAAGTTCTATAAAAAAACCCTTCATACATACAAAGTGTGTCGTGCCCCGCCCCCGCCCCCCCCCCCCCCGCCCCCCCCCCCCCCCCCCCCCCCCCCCCCCCCCCCCCCCCCCCCCCCCCCCCCCCC
>JAODKC010000021.1:20227995-20238949 GCA_026777985.1 Mormyrops attenuatus | reverse complement strand
TGAAGAAAGTTCTATAAAAAAACCCGTCATACATACAAAGTGTGTCGTGCCACCCCCCTACCCCCCGCGCCCCCCACCCCCGCCTTCCCCTCCCCCTCGCACGCCCACGCCCACACCATCAACCCACGTCTCGCTCGCACTCTCCTGTGGCAAAATATGATATCCCCGGAAAAAGAAGAGGAAGAAAAAAACGCCCAAATTACAAATACGGATAATATCTGCAAAATAATAGCTCATCAAGTTTCCTCTAACAAATTTAAGTTCAATCGGAATTGGAATATATGTATTCTAACACAAGCCACCTCAGCAAATTAACGCCAAACGCAGTTTTAGTTCAATTATTTTCTAATGTATATGGTGGGATTTGGATCGTAGAATTGGAATCGACAATAACAGCAACGGCGGGATAATAATGATAATAATAAATATACAATGTATCAGGTAAACTCATTTAGCAACACTAAGAAACTGCAAGCGTTTATGTGACTGAAATAAAAACAATATCAATCAGCACTGAAATACTTTCATGATATAATTATTTAATTAATAAATATTAGTTCTCAGAATAAAATCTGATTAGAACAAACGTTATGCGAGCGCCTGTAGGCGTTGACATCTTGGGGGTTTCTTGCAGCTGTTTGCTTAGCATTAATCAGGTGAACTGGAATTGGATTTTGAAATAGGGAGAGGAACGAAAAAGAGAGACGGGCATCTACAATATTTATCGCTTCCTTCGGGGTTTTAAATAACGGATTTCTGGTCCTGATATCTTAAAAAGCAGAATCGCGGTCTCTCAAAAAGCTGACGATTTCATTTTAATTTCTTTTAGCTCAGTGCTCTTCCTCTTGTTCTATCTTTAACATCACCCATTGCTGAGCCAGTCCCTTATCTAGCAATCCCATCGCCGGCTTAGTGTAACCCTGACACGGAATTATCAATGTCTGACCACGCCTCTTTGTACTTTTATTCCGTATGCACAAATTTTTGTACGCGCAAATAAAAATAAATCGAAAGTTGTTTTTATCAGGTAAGAAATATTATACAACAGGAAGTTCGATTCTGGTAGGTGTATTTGGAAGTAGCCTGCGTATGTTTGCGTGTGTATAGCTGTGCGCGGGGACAAAGGGGGAGAGCAGGTGATATCAGGGTTGGAGTAAAAGCGCAGTATGAATGAAACCAAGAGCGCCCGTAGTAAAACACAAGAGAGATATCAACGAGATGACAGAGGGTGGGGGGATGCTACAGATATAGTTTAACAGATATGAGTGCTTCCACCACTTAACACAAAGCAGATCAATAGAAGACATAAAATATTTAAAAACGTTATGTCGATACTATAAATAATGTAAGAAAATTGATATGTAGGAATACACATAACATATATTTGCACAGATAGATAAGACAGGAAATAGATATGATCGAATATATTAAATGCAACGTGTGTTCGTTCTGTTTAATTTGACTTGTTTATCAGCTTACTTCTTATCTCTATCCCTAATCGTTGCGTGAAGTAAGGAGGCATTGAGCTTGTGCTAGTCGGACTTAATATTTTATTAAAGATATGCAGCATATTATGCTGCCGGAGCAGAAGAATCGTTATTACGCATACGAAAGTTCCGTTTACCAATATAGTAATCCGTCATGCATATAACCGCTGGAAAACACAATTTAATATATCTAGTGTTCAGCTATGTGCCGAGGAAATAGGCGATTTAAAATCTTTATGTTTTGGGAGCTGAACTGCTTGTATCTTAAGAGGTGCAGATGTGCTTTAAATCTACAACTTCACGTGAACTACGGCACATTACAGATAACGTATCGATTAATACGCAGCGATTTATATAATAGGCTACACATGCGTAACATAAGTTTATCTGTTTTTAAACTAAATGGCTTATTCTCTTGTTTAACTAGCAGCGGCTATCGTGCAGCATTTCCCCCAGCAGATAGCATGACGGTAGTTTACAAAAGCAGATATTAAACTTCAGTTTAAAAACACAAAACAATGGACCAAGATGAGCACTAAACTGACGACAAGATGGTCGAGCGGTATAACACTAGCAGGAACAGATTAAAATGTATGCTTTCTTACCTTTTTAGGAGCTGACAACCACTATCAGTGGTTAGATCTTCAAGACCAACACTTGCATTTCCCAAAGTTAACGCTGTATACCAAGTGGTGCTTGCAAAGAACGTACACCGCACAGTGCCTCTAAGATTTCAACTTTCACATGCTCTAAGTGGCGACAAAACTCCAAGCGCAAAACAACCAGCCTTCAGATCTCTATGTTTTTTTTTTCGTTTACATCACAGGGCTTCCGCAGCAAGCGCTTATCAGAAAGAGGGAAAAAAATAAAACCATTCCCTAGCTTTGGCAAAGAACTGCAAAACTTAAAAGTTGATGTCCACTCGGTGTTTTAGTCCTCTGCGTTCAACGACTCCGATGCCTCTGTCCAGCGTGCTGAAAGCATATCACAGCTAGGGTTACAAAGGAGCAGAAATCTATACTTTCGTTAAGTGCCACTTGATATTGCTATAGTCTATTGCTTCCCCACGCCTTGTCACGTGAATATTTCCTTGCCAAGCCCGTCCTGTTAATATTTGATCACATGTTGGCCGGACCGTTTCCTACCAAAAGCTTCACTTATGTCAAAAGCTCGCCATATTACTCTGCATGGGACGTTCAGAAAAGGCTCCACGAGATCCTAAACAACACCAAAACCCTTCCGCTCCTATTTTGTTTGGTCGCACTCTCACGGTGCTTTGTTGGTAGAGAGGAGCGTGCCTACACATGTTGCACTTAACTGGCTGCGGTCTTGAAAAAAAGCTCGTTATGTATGAAGCATAAACCTCATAGACGGCATAATATACAGATTTCCTGCGCGCACAAATGTAAAAATCCACATCGCAGAGGCTGCATTTTAAAGTTTTAGGCGACATTGGTGACGTCTCTCACATCACTAACGGTTATTTACATTGAGCCCCAAAAGACAAGTCCATCACCCAACAAAAAATGTATCTTCAACCCCATTAAACACTATCCATAATCATTCTGAGTAGTTATTCCTGGTAAGGTTTGGTGTCTAGGCTACTCACCATTTCCTGTAAGCTGTCCTGGAGATATAAGTGTCTTAAAATCCACTCACTCCAACAGATGCTGCTAGGTAATGTGTCTTGTTTGAAGGCATCATATGAGAAGTTCTGCTGTGCTGAGTAGATCGCCCACCAGTTCGGTGACTTATGAATCTAATAACCCATTGCAATATCGGCGTGCTTAAACTCTCCAACACCTTGCCTCTACTGGCACGACAAACAGTAACAAGCTGCGATTTATAGAAAAGCTATACATTTACGCAATAGCTGTACTCAGTCAAACGTTTTTTTTTTTTTTTTTAATCGTTATTACGCGAATCTAACATGACTGAATGCAGTTCATGGATGGATCATAAGCCACATTCAGCGCAAACCTCCCTTTGCTTATGTTAGTAATTACCAGTCCTTTTGGTTAACTGTCTCAGTAGATGAAGGAATGAAAACACACATCCTATATAAAATGCTTTTTTTTGTTCCTTATTAAGACAATATGCGGGAAGTTAGTAACCATCGTTACACGACCAACTTAGAACAAAACGTTTCAAACAGAAGTGGCCTGGTGCGAGGTACGCTGTTCTTTTTTATGTACCCCGGATACAAGCACAGCGTTCTCACGGGACTTGTTGCTGTTCAAAAGTCCGACTGAAAGCTCTTTCAAGAAGATTTTTAAAAAATCGGAATTTCGTACTTACACTTTTTAAAAAATGTTATGTATTTTGTCCTTTCTGAACAAACGTGGCAGAAACAGAAAGCAAAGAGTTCGACTGCGGTCTTATGTGTAACTTCAACCGACTACAATGCCTCGGGTTTGTAAACATATTTATAGTAAACTTTGATTCACGATTTGCAGCTATAAACGCCGAGTGTGTTTTCAGTAAAATTCCATCAGTTGCTAGTGGTACACTCAGTCACCTAATTGTTATTCAGTGACGAAGTCCAAAACATGCATGTGCGCTAGAAATGTACTGCTAAGTAATATGAGTAATAGGTGATATTTGCCAGTCTCTTAGCATGGATCCGCTTTGTCAAGGGAGTTGTAAAATAAGTGAGACAATATGGTATTAATAACTCGCTGCGAACAACAAATCAGGGATAGATGCACTTTATATAATATGTATGCAAATATAGCGTTTTTTCCTGTTTTAATGTGTCTGTGAATTTAACATTACCCTTCGTACTCTGTGCCTTATGCCACAAAGTGAATTACATTTGGAGCTGTACACTTTTCAAGTATGAAATAGATGCAAAGTCCAATTTTCGACGGAACACACAATAAGGACTGCAGTCATATGTGTTTTTGTTCCTCCACCAATGTTAATGTGTGAAGTGGCAGAAGGCACTTTGTCCTCAATGTCCCTGGAATTGTTTTGATTACTATGTCGATCTCCTGTGGCTTGCTGCGTATAATTTGTTTTGAATTTCCGCGTCAAATACTATTGTACAATGAAATTGTATATAGAACCTCCAGGTTCATGCCGTAGTTTTCACACATGTATCATTTGTGTTCATGAATACGTCTCGTTTTTATATTTGTAGTAATTTCTATTATATTTAGTTATTTATATTTACTTATAACTTATTTATATTATATTTATGTTATATTTATATTCATATATCACTTGCCAGATACATCAGCTTGAGTTAAATAGTTTGGTAGTGTGACCATAACAGAAAAAATATATGCCACAGGTCAGAAAATGCATAAAGAGAATTTCTTTTTGTCTTACATTTGAGCTTTTATTTCCAGTTAGTGAAAGTGGACCAGCTTCCGCACATTTCCATTTGCATACAAAGACCTGTGTTTTAAAATGATTAAATCTATTAACCACTAGTCTTTAAGCTATATTTAAATGTGTCTGCCTACAAATAACCAATAAGCCTTCAGTTAGTAGTGGAAAGGCCAATAAAGTTACATTTAATAATTGCAGAGGATCTCGTGACTTGTCTTGTTAAACTCAGCATAAGCTAACCACGCGCCATTTGCAAAATGGTGGGCAGCTTGGTCCAGCTCATCGGCAAGTATGTGCTGCCAGGAAACCAGTTGGGTAGCTTAACCATGTCAACCCTGTTCCTACATCCAGGTGATCCTGCAAATGCGGAGTCTTACCATCTGAAGGAGGTACGTAAGTGAAAAGTGCCGAGTGAGAAGTGTGAAAAGGACACGTCTGACACCATCACGCCACTCTGACCTGCGTCCATGGCGACAAGCGAGACATCCTCCTAGCTATGGGGATAGCTGGCGTGCTAGGCAACCGGAGTATTTCATCGTGTCTGGTGCAACTGTGGGGGTTTGCGTAGCCAGAGGTAAGGCCTTGATCACGACTGAACAAGACCGAATCACGCGGAAGTGGGTGGCTATGATGGTGACAAAGTGCACCCCCATTACTGTTGAGAAGGTGAGAAAGTCGTGTATAACAGGGAACACCCTGCTAAACAGTGGCACAAGAAAATACAGTCAAGCAATTTGGGTATTAGCAAAAGTGTCTCAGTCCACAGCACATATCAGAGGTCCTGCCACACACTTAAGGTCTCTCTGTGTCCCTAGGGGACAATTTAGGTCTCATCTGAATAAGAGGAATTGTTTCTATAGATAACTAAAAATAGTTTTGAACATGTTTAGGTATATATAATACAAAGACATGCAAAATACATTTACTTAAGGGTTGGAAGGTTCACTTCTCACAGGATTAAGTACAGAGAGCCAGACTTATGCAAAAAAGGTGAAAACATTTCCTGTGTACTATTTCAGGTATAACTTTGACTTTGTCCTGCAGCTAAAAGATGTGCAGTTAGCCTAATTGGCGTTCCTGAATTGCCTGTTGTGTCTCTGTGAGTGTATGTGTGCCCTGCGATGCCCTGGCATTCTGCTCAGGGTAGTACCCTGCCTGGTGCCCTGTGCTGGCTGGGATTGGTTCCAGGCCCACCTGTGATTATGTCTGGGGTCAGAGGGTAGAAGATGGCTGGATGGATGAATGAAGGATTTGAAGGAGGTTAATCAAATGAGTTACCGTTGCTTCCTTAGAAGACATTTTGGTAACAATACTTAGAGCGCTCATCTATAATGCACTATGGATACCTTCATGATGCATTATAATGGCTGGTATTAAGGACACTCTGTACTGCATTATGAAGGCATGTATAGTGCATTATAGATGAAAGCTTCATAAAGCATGCGTGACGCATAATAAACATTGCTATAACGTGTTATGCCTTATAAAGATTTATAGCCATGTTTATAATGCATTATAAATGTGTTCATAGATTGTTATACACATGGCATTCATTGAAAGTGTTACTGGTATTTCTTTATTTTCTTAATAACTGTTGTGAAATTATTGCAAGGGAATTGTTAGGGCTCAAGACCTGGGCTTTTTCTGTGGTGGAGAAGTTTATAATGACATATAAAGAGTTGTACAACTTTTACACCATAATATCTTCCTGTTTCTTTGCAGTTAAATACACTCACATTTACCCTGGTGTATTACATGTAATGTGCCAAAATCAGAATTTATCAGTCAGCGTTTTCTCCTTTCTATTTCACAGTACCGCTAACTGTTATGAATTAATGTGCCCTTTGGGGCACAATATCATTTTTGCCTTTCAAACTCTGTTCCATAAATACCACTAATAGAGTCTCAGTATCACAGATTACTAGTAACTACAACTAAAATTACTTCTTGGCTGATAGTACAGAAAACGTCATAGATCTGGGAAGTTTGTTTTTTATCCCACCCTGCACAGAAATCTCAAGTGGGGCTGTGTTCCGGAAGTTGGGCTTACCACAAAAAGAACAGAGATTAAATCGTACATTCTAGAAGCATGTGGTACATAAACCACACTTTGAAAACACTGGCAAAGTGTAATTCAGTGGGATGGGATACCTTCCTACTCATCCTCTGGCCTAGAACACGTAAAACACTCAGTAAGCTCTCTGCTCTCTGTGCTGTCTCAAGCATTGAGTTTACCCACGATGCTTTCAAACTTGCCATTGAGAAAAAAAATAAGAATATGAATTTAGAGTCACGACCTCATGGGTGGGGGGGAGTTAGGGTGACGTAAGAAAGTTTACACGATCGGGGCAGCTGAAACACATACTGCAATGGGGAGGTGAGGTAAGGTTTGCTACTGAGAAGGTGAACGATAGGAGGCAGTTAGTTATGAATAATTAACTGACAAAATGTAAGAATACTGCGTTGCATAATGAAGAAATTCTGTTGAAAAGGGCTGAAAAAGATGTATACTGTGTTAAAAATTCCAGACATCTCGTCTCCAAATGCCATATAGCAGAGATAAACCCCAAGAAAAAAGTGACGTGGTTCTGTTTCTCAAGCACATTTTGGTAATGCTCTTCATTTTAGATTTCAGTGCATGTCATTTTAATATTTATGTGTAAGTAATTTACATTGTTAGCAGATGCTTGTATCCAAAGTGATGTACAACTGAGAGAGCTGGGTCAGAGCAATTGGGGGTTGAGGCTCTTGTTCAGGGGGGCCAACAGTAATATTAGTCTGGCAAGTGTGGGATTTGAACCAATGCCCTTCTGATCACAGGCACAGCAAACCTAGCTTACTTAACCACAACCGCCCCCAAAAAGTATGTTTCTTGTAACCTCAACATATCTTTATTCCTCACTATATTTATTAATGCTTATTTGAAATACATAAATCAGAGAGCTGAAAGGGTAATCAACTCAGTGGCAGGAGATTTTGGAATTGGTATAAAACTGAAGGCTGGCTTACAGTGGATGAAACACTCCAAAGTATAATTTATATATAAAATATAATGAAAACAATAATAGTACAATTACTAGTCATCATGTGTTAAATATTTCGTGTGACATTTTACCAGGCTGAAGTCCAAATATGCTGCTGAATGTGAACCACATTTGGCTGTTGACTGCTGAATGTGGTTGATTTAACAAATGTGCATCTAAGGGCACTTATGACCTGCAAAAGTAATACCTCACTGCCATTTGGTTTCAATCCACTTCCTGGAAAAAAATCAATATCAGTATCATATTGAAGTCTTACTTGTATCATGCCTGTTAGACTTTAAACACATTTATCACTCAGTGCAGTCCTTTGGGGAGGGTTCTGGATTTGAATAGACATTTGCATGGTTCTGTTTGGTTTTTCTAGAAGCAGCACACGGCCTGCACTGGAGTACACTTCAGATTTGCATCATGCGCTGCCCCTAAAGTCCAGTGCACTCTGGGATGTTCCTCAGAAACGTGGACCGAGTACAGTGTCATCCTTTGCACTGGGTAAGTGGATCAGCTGGGATGCTAAATAATGCAGCATCCAACAGTCTTCGGATGCCCATGCAGCAGTGAATGCAGGTAGTCTAGTGCTCTGAACGGACATCCCTTGGTTGTTTACGACATGGAGTCAAGTGCACGCCTGAGCCGGTACAGGAAGTCCTAACCCACTTTCCTGAATCTGTGGGCTTTCGTTGATGAAATTATTCAAGAGGCCCTCCTCCCTTAATCTGAGATAAGCTGCATTTAAAATTCCGCATATAAGGCCGGAAATGCACTCTGTCATTGTCCTCAAAGAGGTTCTCAGCTACGGACGGCCCGGTCGCTCCGCGAAGCCGCTAGTTCCGTACAGCTCATGCTGGCATGCTAATTGCCCATAGAAGGTTCCAGTCCAGGAGGCTTTCCTCTTTGTGTGCGGGACCTTTGATCCTGGCATGAGCATTGCTGATGACATAAGCCTGCAGCCCTACTGGCTGCTCCAGCAGTCCTATTACCTGTTCTGGGACACCCTTTCCCAAGCCTGGTCACGATCATCATTGTCTGGCCACCTGCTTTCGCTGCGTTCTCCTTTCACACTTAAAAATAGTACCGGATGTAGTTTAACTTCTAAATACCCTTACTTTTGGAACTTAAAAATAAGCATGGCTGTTTGTTTTTAAAGTAAGAAATATATACTTAGAAATCGCCTCATGATTTTTCAACCAAACACTTTTCTTTCATAAGTGTCTACTGCTTTTGACCTGGATACCTGATTTTGGTTAAAAAAGCTTTTCTTTCTGTTAAATAAGTTGTACAATTAAGCACCAAAGCTGATGAATTTCGGTATTCGAGGCAAAGACTGGGCCTCGCTAATGAAAGCTGTCCGTTTGTGTTCACCTCCCTGCAACTCCCAAATTGTTTTGCTGTGTTTTTTTATTTTATTTTTTTGCTCCCCTCTCTACAGCTGTGCTCCATGACATTTCAGTAAAATAAGCTAGGGCTAAATGACGGTATAAAGTTATGTTTAAAGTGAATAAAAGCTTTGTCCCTGAATAGTGAGAAATTGTAAAGAATTATAAATGGCAGTGGGATGGCAATGGGATGTCTCCCCTGTTTTGGTGAAAGGGAATCTAGCCAAGGTCCCCCTATACATCAAAGGCTTTTTGAAAATAAAAGCGTAGTAGTGAGAGATGGACAAACCGCCTTCTTTGTGTACTCTACCATCTAAATTCAGACATACAAAGCCTTTGGATGTAATACTCTGAAAAAAAAGATGACATACTGCACTTTGATGGTTTGCTGTGCTCTTTTGTTTGTCCAGTCCAAGGCAGAAATATAATATTACAGAATAAAAATTCTTCCAGGTCTTTTGCCTCCCAGTTGTTAGAGTTCCATTACAATTTTCGCCCTCCTCTCTTTTGTTATGAATACAACTTAGATGCGGTTAGATAGGGCGACGCTCGCCACTGATTCAGACTCTATGTAAAGGCCGGGAAAGTGTGACAATCTCTGCCGAAAAGGCCAAAGCATTATTTAACTGGAATTTAATGGCTACAAACTGCTACACATTTTTATTCAAAATCAGTGATAAAAAAGTCCTTTGATCTATCCACCTTTCAACTGCTTAGGTAATACAGGTTTTTGGGGAAATAAAATCATTATAGTATATAATTAACTCCATCAATTGCAATTCTTATATTATGGTCAATAATAATAAGTATATTATAGTTAATATGGTGATAATTATTAAAACAAAAACAAAGTTTTACTAAAGAAAGGAGTAAAATAACATGCTTAACAGCCTTCAGTAAAAGAACAGGCGGATAGTTTACCAGTTGGCTCTATCCTGTTGAGAATGACAATGTTTTTGAATCAGCTGCAGCATGTAGCTTATTCTCATTTATTTGACATCCTTTTCTAAATATCAAGTGCCCGAAGGTAAGGGATTAGGCTTTGCTTATGTATAGCATAGTCATTCATCCTTGAATAAGCAACTGAATTAACATGGCGAGGCATTTAATTCTCACCTTATACACACGTATCTCTGGGAATTCTGAGTGAAAAACCAAGCTACTAGTTACATGCTGTCTTTGGTAGCACACTTAACTTGCTTTACTAGCCTGGAATGAATTATATACAGTAGATGCGCTTATATAAACAATGATCTTTATTAAAAAAACTGCATTTTATTTGATGAATTGCAAGCTGGATAACATTGCATCACACCTACCTGTTTTTTTTATCCATCCATTTAACAAATTGCTTATCTACTGCAGGATCACGGTGAGCCTGGAGCTTATCCCGGGAAGCACAGGGCAGGGGAACACCCCGGAGAGAAATGCCAACTTTGGGCACACGCTCACAATCTCCCCACACAACAGGGCAATTTAGAAACACCCATTCACCTACCTGCATGTGGGAGGGCGCCAGCATGCCTAGAGGAAGCACATGTGACATGGGGGGAACATGCCGACTCCACACACACACGGTAGGAGGCAGGAATGGAGGGGGGGCGGGCGCCGCGCCCCCGGGGGGGGGAGGGCGGGGGGGCGGGGGGGCGCGGGCGCGGCGGGGGGGGGGGGGGGGGGGGGGGAGGGGGGGGGGGGGGGGGGGGGGGGGGTGGGG
>JAODKC010000021.1:20212410-20227895 GCA_026777985.1 Mormyrops attenuatus | reverse complement strand
GTGGGTGGGCGCCCTCCGTCCCTGTGGCCTCACCTGTTCCATGGGGGGAACCCGCCCTCCCCACCCCCACCCGGTCGGCGGGCCGCCTGGCACCCCCCCCCCCCCCCCCGCAGGTGCTAGGCAACTGTGCCAAGCCCTGAGCCAACAGCAGCCCCCTATATGTGGTTCTTATCTCACAGAATTGTTTGGATGTGCTATCAGGTTTAGCGGCGGGCTTGTCAGAGAATGTATGCAAAGTTCTGAGTGAGCAGCCCGAACGCGGGCAAGACAGAAGGAGTTATGAAGTTTATTGAGCCACTAAGCTCATGAGAGTTGATTCACCGACACTTTAATTTCCCTCACTTTCATTATGGTTGTACGATAGAGACCATAAACGAGAATCATACAGGAAATCGTAAAGTAGCAGCTATCTAAAGAGGAGCAAACAAATATTAATTTGAGGTTAATCTGCAGTTGTTCTCTGAGCTGCAAAAAGTGCTAATACAATTTCTAGGTGTTTCTGAAAGAATTCTATTCCTATTATGTGATACGATACTTATATTGTCTAACATTTACATTGCTTATCTTCATAATGATTATAGAAAACATGTCAATAAGTACTTTAGCTTGTTTCATAATGCTGGTTCTTTCATCATATTGTTCAGTTGTAAAGAAGCTTTTCATAATCAGTACTAATTTTTGTCCAAAGTACATTTACTTGATTGAACAGCAATGTATGATTTGACAACATTTTAAGTATATTATTTTCCATTTAGAGGCACCGTAGGTATAGTTGGAGGCTATCAGAATCACACCGTGATTTTCCTTTCTGTCTGTACCATCCAGTAATGTATGAATGCTGAAATCCTTCAGGATACAATGTGAATTAAAGGAGTATTTAAGTGATGCTGTGAGTCATCGCTGGGGTCATTTGCCTTTCACTGCAAATGAGTGTGGGTGTCCTCACTAGCTTGCACATATACACTGGATATTGTTCTCATTATTGAACAGCTATTTTGGAAAACAGGAGACATCGTGCAGGGAACAATTCCTTCACTTAGCGCCGGTGAAGGCAGCTGAGATGTCGCTCCATAACCAACACCAAATTTTCCGTATAAGAGGGTAACAGAAATGTTTCAATTGAATTGCGGGGCAAAAATCCGAGTCCTGTCTGATTCACAGGTTCCTCCTAATAGGATATCTCTTTGACAGTATAATGGCACAAAGTCTGAACCTCTTCAATGGCCCTTAATAACAAGGACAAACGTGTTTCGGACATTCAGGACATTTTCACCCCCAGGTAAGGAGTGCAGACTTCCTTTCGGTACCATGGTAACATGCCAAGCTGCCTTCGTCATTTCGCACTAACAGTGATACCACCATTGAGTCATAAAAATTAGGGTATACAGTGGAAATACATAACTCAAGGAAACACTCATAGCTAACAATTATCAAGAACAAAATTTCCAATGAGGAACAATGATGTACTTCATGGTCCATGTGGTGTTTAATTAACAATGTTTTACCAGGGTGGTACTGCGCCCCCGCTAGTCAGAAAATCTGTCACTAAATATGAGGCCACTGTTTGTAGATCAATGATCTGGTGACAGCCTCATCTTGTAGGCTGCCATTAAGATTATAGCATTGTTGAGTTTTGGATGAATACTAACACTTTTAGGTAGCCTTAAAGTCAACCTTATCAAAGGTTATTCACCCTTATTCAAAATTATTCCTTATATACTTCTAATTAAAATGCTTTTATGTGCTTTTAATTAGCATTAGGAATTGGAAAAAGGGTATCAGCTTGTATATAATCTCATATAAATGCGAGGTTATTGGTACACAGCATATAAATATATGGCCTTTTACTAATGTCTGCTTAAAATTGACTGAAAATTGATAAAAAAAATAACCATCCATTCACCCATTTTCCAATTGCCTACCCTGGTCAGGATCATGGTGGGGCCTGTGGCCTGTCCTGGGCAACATAGGACACAATGCTGGGGTCCACCTCACGCAGGATGCCAGTCTATTCCAGGACATATACACTCATAGGTTTGCTAATCTAAGTTTCCTCAGAAATAAGATAGACAATACCATTTGATTTAGATTAGCAAGGTATTTTATCTGTAATCTGTATTGATCTCTAAAAACAAATCAGCAGTTTTTAGTAGTCATACATGGTTAGTTGTAATGAAAAAACTTTTAGTCAGTATTTTATTTAAACAGATTGTGCTTTTTAAGAATGAATTCAGACTATTTCCTGTCCTTCTGTTTTTCTAAGATTTCTTCTGTTCTGCCTTTATGTTGATTAAACCTAGCACCTTACTTACGCCAATGGACAGCATCACATAGCTTTGATGGTACGATGTGAATTAATCTACACGGCCTTATTCCTACATAATAACTGTGTAAATATTCATGAGAAATTTTAAACGTGAGTAGAACCTCAGTCTCCATGAGTCATATGAACAAAATAATGAACAAATAGAATGCTTATATTTTAAAACATCAAACAAAACATTTTGTATCAACAAACAATGATGTTCTTCTGACAGATTTTTTGTTTTGTTTACTTAGTTTGTTTCGTTAATGGTGCACAAAGTGAAACTTTATCATTTGGCGTAGAGCCAAACAGGATTAAAACAAAGCCTTTGTGATTCCATCGTAATACTGTTGTGTGTATTTTTGTAAGTCTACTTATTTTTTTTTCTCACACATAATATTTTGCACTTTAATACTGCTGTGCACACTGACCTATTTAAGCAGCTGTTCTAGCTTAGAGCAGATAACGATTAATTATATTTTTCTACCTCCAATGTCCAGACACTTATATTTTCATTGTATTTATATTGTACTTATATTTTTTTATTGTAGAATCTTTGGGCCCAGTGTAGTGCTGATTCTGTATGCACCAAGATAGAGAAGGCACAGAGGCCTCCTGTAGTCTGGTACCAAACAAATAAAAAGGTGATCAATTCTACTCATTATTTTAACTCTTACTACTCATTCTCTTGTATTTTTTCCTTATAGACAAGTGTCACTACTTACACCTTCGCTATATGTTTCTGCAGGTCCCAAGGTTAATACTCCCTCCAGGTTTTAAGGCCAGGAAAATCCACCTGATTGCTGAAGCTCTCCATCGGGGTCTGCGTTTGAAAGGGAAACCCACTCAGCATTTCCGAGCTACTTTCTCTGGGATGTAAAAACCAGTCCTCCCCTTGCATGTCTTCCCCACCCAACTCCACCATTCAGTAAAGAACATTTCTTATTCCTTACCTTCACATTTGAGGCTTATGCAATATTGCAGCCAAAGGGGTCAGTAAACCCGCTGCTTCTCCAGTCTAGCCACTTCCAAGGTTGTATTGACAAGGCTGCAGTGAAGTCCTCTAAAATATTTGTTCCGACAACAGCCCGAGTGGTGATTCATGCCACCGACTCTGAAACCCTGCTTTACATTTCAAAACCCGAGGACCGCAGAGAGGCACAGCCTGGGATTTTCATATGCACCATTTGAATACCTCCATTAGTTAACATGGGATAGAGATTCACACCGACTGTGCTTTACGCCCTCTGCTCATGCCCGACATGCACATAGGTGTCAGACATCTTTAAGTGGGGATCTGCATTGTTGTTTTTCTTAGGGGTTTTAATCAGATCTGATGTAGCGGGTTCACTGGAATTCACTTCGCTTTCCTGAAAGTACGGCGGTGCGCCTCGGAAGCTGTCGAACTCCAGATGCCGTCTGGGATAGTTTGGTCGTGTTTCCTGTTGCACCCACATGTTTCAAACTGTTTGCATATTGCTGGTACCAGGGCATTGAAGGAGTGGCAGAATTATGCCGTGCTAGTTCATGTTCGAACCGCTAAAATGGCTAAAATAAATCAGCTAGGAAACCTCTGGCTTCTGGAATAGAGTTTGCTGTCCTGGTTTTAACCACCAGGATATAGTTAAGACTGAACAGGGAATGATTGTTGGGTTCATGACTTATAAGCACATTACAACTCTTTAACATGTTTGTTTTGATGTTTTTTCTAGTTATTCAATTTTTGTTTCAAATTTTGCCCAGAGCAGCGGTTTAATGGCTTCAATAGTGCAATTAGGCTGTTTTTATCAGGAACAATAGGTTCAGATCTATATCGTATTCACTTAAATGAGACGACATCGCCGTAGAAGTGGGTGTGTATATTTGTCAATGCTTTGCATGTGTGAGCCTGTGCATGTCCTTGAGCACACCTGTCATGGAGACAACGTTTGCTGTTTGTTTCAAACACAAACACCGAGACACGTGACTCGAAATCTGTCCACTTCTCCCCATCTGTTCTTTCTCTTTCATTGTTGTGTTCCACAGAACAGGAAGGGAAAAAATGATTTCCTATGACATTGACCAGCTTGTGGCAGTTGGAATGAGGAATGTGACTTGCCCCTGTAGCATGCAGTAGATGCAGGGGGTGCATTTTACTGCGTTTTGGGGATTTGCAGGGAGTCTGTCTCAAAACGTGGTGCTGCAGACAGAAAAGAAGCACCTGAAGTTTATAAAAGCAGACTAGCGACATTAGCATTCCTTTGACGCACTTAAAAATAACACAAACTTTTTTTAGAGCACAAAAAAGGAAAAACACGTGAGGTCTCTTTGGGAGGTAAAATAAAATAACAATGACTTCAACATGATCCCAGATTCTACCTGCAGTTGCTTAGTAACATCCTGCACCATCCTCCCTCTTCATCCCATTGGATTGTTGACAGAGCACAGCAGAAAGCCTATTGGCTGAAGGGAAGTTAATAAACTTTGGTCAACGCATGCCTCTTGGAAAAAAAAACAAAAACAGAGTGAAGCGATTCTTGTGAATGAGATGGAGAGGGTGTTTGGTGCTTGCGCAGAAGAATCTGATTTATGAATCCAGCAGTTCGGCTAAAAATAAAGATCGCACTGAATGTAGTTGTGAGACGTCTCCAGACCACAGAGGAGCCTTAAAGGAAAGAGAGCAAAGGAAAAGAAACAGGAAACATTTCCACCTATTATAGCAATGCCTTGGGTCATAGATATGCTGAAAAATGAACGTCACATCATATGTGATATCAATGGAATAGAAAGAAGGTAGGTAGGGTGTCTGGATTTCCGCAAATAATCCTACACACACAGACACAAAAAAAAAACACAGAGGATAATGAAGGCTTGGCAAACTGCCAGCACAACCACGCCCACTGGCTGTGTCTGAAGAGACACACCTGAACACGGACTCATAAAGGCTGGCTGTGCTCAGGTGCAGCCTATTTAAAGGTGGCCCTACTGTGCAGAAGGGAATGATAGAGGTGCCGCTCCGCTAGACTCAATGAAGCCATGTCTTAATCCTCAATGGGCGGCTTCTATAGTGCCTCACAAAAATCCATCTCTTTTGTTTAGTCAAGTAAAGTAAAGTTAAGCTGTATTGTGATCTCAGCCATGTACAGGACACAGTGAAACAAAATAGAGTTCCTTCTGGGACCAGTGCAGAATTCATGACAGGACAGATATTATAGTGCTAAGGACAGAATTCATAATGATTTCTATAGTGCAAAAAAATGCTTATACAGTTACCGATAATTCAAGGAGAGAGGAGACAGAGTGAAGACTACTACCAATCCACGTAACATACCGTTTTTCATTAGACAAAGAACAGGCACACTACATAACACTGGGGAATTAATTCTGTAAATATGATCGTCTAAAAACTTTGACAGTAACTTCAGTTTCATGCCCATCACTTTGAAGTGTGTCCTGACGTCGCAAAAAAAACCATCATAAGTCAAGGTTAAATAATTGTCTTTCATCGGGAGACATTTTGTAAACAACAGCGAGGCGAGGTGGCCATAAGTGGAGCGAAAGAACAGCCCATGAAGACGTACCAAATCCAAATAAAGGATTCATTCTTTTCAGATTTTCATGCAATAAATATAGACCCTTTTGCATAAATTGTTTGCATAGCTGTTTGCACATGTATGCCATTATATGTTTGTGCATACATACCTTCAAAAAAATCTGGCAAAAGAAGAATTCTATTGCTGGACTAACTAATAAGCTGTTTTTGCAGAATTGTTTATTTGGTTGGGAGAGAGTTTTCATTGTTAATTACAAATATAAATGTGTAGCCTCCTGCCTTTAATGTCCAATAGAATAATATAAGCTATATTTGTGCATCTATTTATTCATCTTCTAAGCACTCATTCTAGTCAAGGGGGTCCAGGCAGCACAGGGCACAAACTTGGGGCCCACCCTGGATGGGATGCCAGTCAGTCAGAGGGCACACACAGTATCATATACTGCAAGCAAGTTTAGAAATGCCAGATAACCTAGCTGCATATCTGTGGAGTGCAGAAGGAAACTGGTACCCAGAGGAAAAACCATGTGACACGGGGAGCACATGCAAACTCCACATACACTGAGGGGAGGTGGGATTCGAACCCCCAACACTAGCTGCAACGCCACCCACTGTGCTCTTGTATATGCATGGTGCATACAATCAGTGGCCCCTTCATTAGGTGCCTCTACATGGTGCCAGGTAGGACCCCTTGTCCACTGACCTACTTCAAGGGTTTAGACAAGCCTTTCTGCACACCTTTGTTGTACTGAGCTGTTATTTTAGCGCTTGTGACCTTCCTGTTAACTTTAACGAGTCTGACCATTCTCCTCTGACCTGTCTCATTATCAAGGTGTTTTTGGCTGCATAACTGCCACTGATTGGATGCTTTTTTTCCAGCTGAATATTCTCTGTAAACTCAGGATACTGGAATCACTGCGTCTGCCAACAACAATCACATCGCGTTTGAAATCACTCAAGTCACGCATCTTAGCCTACTAATCCTTAGCCGCACAGTAACTGAACTTGATCCTGTCTGCATGCAGTATATATTAATTTGAAGCCACATGGTTCACAGTTTGGAGGAGCAGGCTGTTTGCAATAACAAGCAAGTGTACCTAATAAAGTGGCCACTGAATGCATATTCATACATTATTTTATATGTGACAAACTAACTGGTTATTAAGAATGACAAAAACCCCAAATTAAATGCCTTGAAGTGTTTGCAGGATGTGATGCCCTTTCTAGTTGATTTTTTTTTAGCATACTTCATACTCGTCAGCCATCATAGCTGGTGTCTGTAAGTTGCTCAGAAGTATGGGTGACAATGACACACATCTTTTACATAATGTGGGCCCTTGGAAAAAGACCACGAGGGAGTTTCCGTTGCACAATAATTATGCTGTCTAGTTATGTAAACTGTAAGAAGTCAATCCACTATAATTCACTGAGCGATGTTTTTCTTTAGCGAGTAACGGGAAATGCAGTTTTAATGCTTCATGTCGCACATAGACTTCCCAATAGCGGGTAAACACTCCTTAGGTATAATTACATAAGTACAGGGTGCTTCCAAACGTCATACCTCTAGCCTCTATAACAAATATGATTCTAATAGACTGGCATCTATGAATCATACAAACTAATGAGGGAAATTAACATGTTTGACTGCAAATGAAATATTGCTCTTCTTAATTTTAAAAGACGTAGTAAACTATGATTCTCTAAGCAACACCACCTCCCCTTTGTATTCACTGAAGCAGCACTGGATTCAATATGAGCAAGTTGGTTGCTTGTACAATTACATCAAACATTGCCAGCCAATAAATGTACAAGATGTATATTATGGGCTTTATAAATGCCTTTGTTTTTTATATTCTACGGTTTCTATTTTCAGTTGTCTGTCACTGTTATGGATTTCCTTATACCCTCAGACTGAAAATTTTCAGTCAAAGATCTAGTGTTTTCCATCTCTAAGCATAAGCTAGGTTACCCTAGATGTCAGCAGAAGCAAATGCTGATACATCCCTTCCAAGGTTTGCCCTGCCTCACGCCTGGTGCTTCCTTGGATAGACTCTGAGCTCCCTGCAACAGTGTGCTGAGGATGGATGGATGACCATGTAGGCATTCAGACCAGCAGAGCAGTAGTAAAAACCAGGACATTGCCCAGGTCGCTTAGGCATTCACTTATGTAAGCCACACCAGTAAAGTTCTGGCCTCCTGTAAAGATGATTGTCCTGCTGAAAGGTCAATTTTCACTCAGGTTTAGCAGCCAAAAAAGAGAGCTTCCCGTGTACTTTCTGTACTTCCCTGAATATATATTTTTTTCCAGCTCTAACAACTTTCAGTCCCCAATGATGAGAACCATACCTAAGCATGATTCTGGAACTGTGTCTAGTGATGGATTAAGGTGGGCAATTCTCTCTGATGGCTCTGAAGCAAACGTATAGTGATGCCTGGGGTTTTGAATAAAAAGCGTCCAACTTTTCCCCATATTTGCGGCTGCTTTTAAAACTCTAAGTAGGTTTTTAGAACACTTATTTTCCATAAAGACTTCCTTTAGCCTGGATATTGTTGATTTATGCACATTTTGTTTAATACCAGTAAGTGAACCTTCATCACTTTATAAACTGGTATTAACGTTAGCCAGTGTCCTCCTCTTTGCCTCATGTAAGGGTGGAGAGCCTAGTACAGAAAAAATTGCTTGTGGTAAGATGAACCAGATATTTCATTATGATAGACTAGATTAGATTGTGATTAGACTAGATTGTGCTCTCCTGGTCTGTGACTCTTGATGACATTTCCATGAATTGCTTAGAAAGTTCTTTGGTTTTTGTAGTTGAGTCTACATAAAATTAACTCCCTCTAAACAACGACATTCGCAAATGGGTATTTTTGTTCTGAAATAATAAGTACCACACTTCCAAACACAGACAAAGACTGCCCATAAAAGTAACTTATTAAGGTTATTTTTCACATGCTAAATGTTCCTTTGAATATTTGAGTAAGACATTTATTTAGAAATGAAATAGATTAATTGCTGCTTTAAACTGGCATGAAATGTAAACCTTTGAACAACTAAATTTAAGGTTCTGAATATTATTGCGAGTCAGTGTACACATTGATCCATTTGCCATGACTGTATATCCAATGTCAGGTGCATCTTGGATGAGACACTAACACAAGAAGCTGCATTTTGGGGAAATCCAAAGAAACCTTAGGGAAATGTGAGAAACCCAGGTAATCCACACGTAAACATGTGGAGAAGATGACATACTCCTCCTACACAAAGCTTGGGCTGAACTGGAACCTTGGAGATGTGAGGTCATAACACTTCCCTTCAGTGTAGGAACAACGACCAGCCTACTAGATAAACTGAATTTGCATGTCATTTCCCCAATAAAGTGCAATTCAGTTTTTAACGTAAAAAAATCTTTATTTTTTTTTGCTGCGTGTTATTACATAATTTTTGATGCATGTATAGGATAACTTAAGTTTGGAACCAGCATGATTCCCACGTTCTTTATTTTGTATGTGTGCCAAAAACTATGGCGCAGTTAATTTATGTTTTTTGTATTCTATTGAAGAAAATTGCAGCCAGTTTCGTGATATTAATGGATAGAATGTCAAGGTAGAGCCATGGCTGGAAGAATATCTGGTACCGGAGGCTGGAATTGATATTACTGCTATTTGCAGAAGATGTCATACATTTGGCCTCATCCAACCGGAATCTCCAGCACTCTGAGCGATTCAATGCTGAGTGTGAGCTGGCGGGGATGAGAACCAGCACCTCGAAACCTGAGGCTGCAGTATTCCCTTGGAAAACGATGGATCACTCCTTTTAATTGAGGGGGGAGAGTCTGCATTTAGTGAAGGAGTTTAAGTACCTCCGGATCTTCTTCGTGAGTGACAGTAAGAGGGAACGTGAGATTGACAGGCGGATCGGTTCGAGGGCTGCAGTTCTGCGGGCACTGAACAGATCTGTGATGGTCAGGTGGGAGTTTACCAGTCAAGCCACGTCCCTATCCTCATGTATGGCCATGAGCTGTGGGCGATGACTGAAAGAACAAGGTCACAAGCACAAGCATCCTAAATGAGGTTTCTCCATAGGGTTGCTCAACTCACTCACTGTGACACAGCAAGGAGTTCGGAGATCTGGAAGGACCTTGAAATAGAGCCCCTGCTCTTTCGGATGGAGAGGAGTCAGCTGAGGTATTGTGGGCATCTCATGAGGCTCCCAAAGGAGGTGTTCAGGGCATGTCCCACTGGGCAGAGACCCAGTGGAAGACTCAGGACATGCTGGGTGGGTTGTATCCTAAATGACTTTGGAACCTCTGGGGATCCCACAGAAAGAACTAGAATCCGTAGCCTTGGAAAAAAGGGTCTGGTCTGACCTGCTCAGCATGCTGCCACCACAACTCTCACTAGGAAAATTGTTGGAAAAATGAATGAATGAATTCTATTGCCCAAGTGAGTATCAGTGGCAAAAAAATGTCCTCTTAATAAATGGTGGCAAATAGACTAGTAGAACATAATAGTTTTTATTGGCATTTTAAGCATCTTTTGTTTGTTCGGCAACCGCAGGGCTGCAGGTTTGAGCCCTGGCTCCTCCTGACCCCATCGAAGTGTCCTTGAGCAAGACACTGAACCCCAAATTGCTCCCAGTGAGCAGTTTGGTGCCTTGCATGGCAGCCTCCGCCACCGGTGTGTGAATATGGGGCAAATAAATGCAGTCCATTTACCATTTATTTGGATTGTTACTTAGGGTGATGGCTAAACTAACGCAGCCTAGCATGGTGCAGACTTAGCGTATAAAAGCTAATGACAAATGGGAAGTGAATCAAATCAAATGGTGACCAAACCAACTATTGTGAATTTTAAACATTTTCATTTTATTTGGTGCTGGTGATCATGGTTCGGGTATGGAACACCAGATTTGGTATTCAAAAGTATTGCTTTCACACAGCTTTCTAGCAGGTAAACTATACTATATAACATATTATCCATCTGACTTCTGTAGCCACTTGTCTTATTCCGGGTTGTGGGGGGTCCAGAACCTATCCAGGAGGTTATGGGTGCAAGACAAAGAACAACCCAGGATGGGGTGCCAACCCATCACAGGGCACACTCACCCACCATTCACACCCATGGATAATATGGTAAGTCCAATTCTCCTTAGCTTATTTTTGGACTGTGGGGTGGGACACTGGAGTATCTGGTGGAAACCCCATGATGACACAGTGAGAACATGGAAACTCCACACACATGGAGACATGGAGCCTCATGTGCCCCATGCTGCCCCTATAAAAAATGAATCAAATATATTTTATAATGTCTAACTAGGGCTTATGTATTATATAATGTCTTTTGCATGTGGGCATGAAACAAAATGTAAACAGTAGCATTCAAAGAGGTGAATTCTATGTTATTCTTTCCAGTACTGATAGGCTTTTGGGGGCCTTGGTTTTGCGGCAAGATTTTCCACTGCAGTCAGCAGAAAGTGCTACTACACTTATATGCCACGTGTAAGCTTGCCTAGTGTAGGTTCGTATCCCACTACTGACACCAATGTGGGTACTGCATTGGGGAAGCCTTTGGTAAAATTCAAACCTCAGTCTCCTAGTGTCCCTTAATCTAATCACCAGTATGGTAACAAACATTGAAATAGAGAAGATTTTAGCGAGCATTCATAGCCAGTATTATAGGATCTGATGATAACTGACCTGGAAGACAAAATGTTTCAATGCACTGCACCTACTGAATGTGCAGGATAGAGTTTTGCATCAATGTGACATCAGCTCTGACGTCACTGTTATGAGTGAGCCATGCTACCATCTCATCTTGGGGACCTTGTGTTAGACGTCTCTTGCCAGTAGCTGCTGGTGATGTTTTATGCAGGTTCTCCTCATGAATGACACATGAAATCTTCAGGGGACCGACTCAACTTTGAGAAGCATAAGTGCAAAGCTTGTAGGTAAATACGCAGCCCTAGAAATGGTGGAATTGGATTCTTCTAAAGCAAGTCAGCCCATCCGACTTCTGTCTGAAGCACTGGGCTTTAATACAAAGAAAAAGCTGGAATTTCTTAGGACCAGTGCTGAACTGGGATGTGTGTACCCACAAATAATATTTTTGGTGACTGAGGGAAATATAAGGAAGTGAATGGAAAATAATATAATTTTTAATTAGCATGATTAACTCAGTGAAAGTTAAATGTAAAAAAGGGAGCACTCAGTATGGTTAAACTTAGTCCACGATATAGCTGAGTGTGTTTGACGTTTGGTGGTATGGAATCAAAATTATGCTAAGCTTCCGTCCCTTAATGTCCAACAAGGGACTTAAATTTTTATGGTTGTTTATACAGCCCTGGATATTAAGCAGAATTTAGCAGGTGTGTATAAGTACATACATATATAAGTGCCTGAAGTATTTGCTTAGTTTGCAAACTGTGACAAGAAGATATTGAAAGGAGGGAGGGACAAATAGACCCAGGTATCTCTGCTTGCTTGCTAAGGAGGCTTCAGTGCCAGCAGTTAGAGTTGACCAATATCCTTCCTGTGGTTTGTCAAGGCTTTTGTCTTTGTGGAATTCATTATTTTTAGATGATTACAAACTCCTCCCCTCATTTAGCACTACCCAGTCTCACAGTTTTATTGATATTAATGAAATAAAAATGTATATAGTATTTCCTCAACTTGCCAATCACCTGGCTTATATTAAATAATTCATTTACGAGAACTGTGCTGCTCGTTCAAATCTATGTATCCCTCCTCACTTTTCATGAATTTATCTGAGGCAATTTCAGTTTCCATCAAGCTCTGTTCCAAGACATATCACTACCGGCAAAACGAGGATACTTCAGATCAAAAAGGGACTTCTTTGTTTTTTTCTCAATTTTGCCTCTGCCCTGCTCAAACTTGGACCACCTGATTAAAATGCATTATTTTTTCGTTTTGTACATGAAGTTGCCTGGACCCATTATAATATCTGTCATAGCACAGAACTAGGGAGGGGTTCTAGAAAATATGCTAGATGCTCGACCTGCGCTGTTTCATGGCTCATGAGCTGGGCTCACGAGGGGAAAGGAGGGAGGAGGAGAGAGGAGGAGAAGAAAAGGGCAGAGAAACAGCACCACTACTTTACTGACTAAACCGAATGACCTTTTTGCCACGGTGAACGTTAATAAGAAAGGCGAGGGAACAGGGGTGTGGGGACCAGTGAGTTTGCAAATTCGGTTTTGGCAGCCTTTCTCGAGCCATACTGGGCCAAACCGGGTCGTCAGGCAGGGGCAGAAAGGCATGCTGTTTCCTAATAAAGGCTGACCGAATACGTATGAGGCATGAAGATGAGTTAATAACTTATTGTCCGTTTAGCATTTTTTTGGGTCAATATTTTGTCATTATATATATTCAAAAAATGCTTGACTAACATACTTCAAGAAGGTGAGCAATATTTTACTTCTACTGAAACATGGGGTTTGAGCGGTTAATGTTGCATGAAATGCAGAGAGAGTCCCAGCATTGACTGTAACCTTTAAAAAGGCAACTCTGGTAGGAATATAAAAGATAAGTGAAAAGATAAGAAATTAGCATCTGATGTAATTTATGGATTGCTGTTGAAGGGATGTCTCTCCTGATTCATCGCCGGTCAGTGCGTTCCACCTGGGTGAACCGGACAGCAGCAAAAAATTATCAGATAAGAGGTAAATAACGTCTCAAACGATCCTGACTTGGGCCTTTTAGTTTTAGAGGCTGTGCAGCAGTAAAAAGTTGCGATAATATAATAAATTTCAGTTTCTATGCCAACTGGTCAGGAAGTATAGTTTAGTAATATATAAGGACAAAAAAAGAGGGATTGTTATGGATGTTTCGGTATAAAAAGCAAAAGCAATATATAGAAATATGAGTCATAGCTCACAAATAGAAGAGTTCATGACAAGTCGACATTTTTTAATATTACTCCTTGTTCAGCGGCCTGACTATGCAGTACAAAGCAGCAACTTTTTCATTCACTTTTTTTGCCTACGTATTAATACATGCATGAGGTGCTATTTCTGGGAAGCACGGTGAATTAAAAATAGATACCCCTGGGTGACGTTACTTTTGCACTCCCGCTGGCTCAGATAAAAATGGGTGCGTGTTCCAGACCGGGGCTGCGGCTCTCTGCAGACGAGGAGGATTTTATGAATGAGCACCAGAAGGGGAAAAAAAAGAAAAAATCCGAGGTGCACTACTCCAGTGACGGCAGGGACGTGGCCAGACAGCGCCGGCTTCCGCCGCCACGGCCGCTCGCTTGTCCGGAAAGGTCAGGCTGATGTTCAGGCCGTGGCCGTGATGGCTCATATGGTTTACTCCTGCAGAGCCCGTCCATGTCCGTCACGCCAGCTTCGGACACTGTGGAAGTCCGCTGCGTGCCCTTTCCAAGAAACCACCATCTGATCGTTCCCGCGCATCACACACCTGATGCTTTATTGGAAACATTTCTTCTTGTATTGTTAAAGGCATTGGTTGCTTTCATCTAAACACAATAAGAAATTCATTCATAAAAACTCCTTAATGAATAATGGCAGTATATGAGTTTAGAATTGAAGGGGAAAACATTTAAGAAATTCAGTTTGTACCATACTTAAATAATCACAAATCATTATGATATATATATATATATATATATAACTTTTCTATCTCCTTCAGCAGCACTGTATACGTGGCAAGGTCAGAGTGGCAGACTATAGTGTGCTTAGTATACCTAACAATACTTCTGACTGCTTGTCAACACCCACATTTTACTGCTTTAGAAATGTCAAGATATTTTTCATTTACCCTCAATAAAAACTTGCAAACCAAAAAATGTAACAATACTTTACAGTTAGCAGGAGGAGTTAGTGACCATGCAAGACTACTGAATATCATAGCAGTAGAAAGACAAGGAGAAATGTCAGGTTATCCAAGGTGTAGATAAATAAGGAACTGTAATTTTGACGCTGCATTTTGAGCTTGAAGTCAAGTTAAATAGCAGGTACTACAAAGAATATGAAAAAGAACCAGACAAGTTGAGAATAAAATTCTCTTGGGAGAAAAAAAAAACAAAAGCAGAAATATATGAAAAATGGATTTCCAAATAAGCAGTAATGATATCCGATGCAGAACAGGTGGTATGCATTTGGATCTAGTACATGAGAGAAATCTACATTTGTTAAAAAAAAAACACATGGATCCAATAAAAGACACTATGTGTGATTTAGAAAGTCCAAAAGCTGAATCCTTTGGGATGTCGAGCCAGATAGAAAGGAAGGAGCCATAGGGCCAAAGTCTTCATAAACCTTTTCCCAAAGCATCACAGCCTAAGGTCGGGCGGTTTCCTTAAAAGTCCCTTCTGGTTTTAAAGAACTGCAAGGGGCCCATATAACAGCTAGTGTTGAGGCCCCAGTCATGCACATTTCACACACATATGCAGTAGAACAGGGATTCCCATCCCTCTGTCTGTGGAACACTGGGATTTGGGGGAGCTGGGCTTGGCTGATTTCCAGAAAGACACCATATATTTTCAAGCCACGCCTTTTTGTGTTTTTTACAACTCCTGATGTTCTGATCACATCTGAAGAAAATGGAAACGGCTGAGCTTATTAAATTCGGCCTGGTCCCACCCCCCTTTGACAAGTTTTACTGCCTGTAC
>JAODKC010000021.1:20128219-20212395 GCA_026777985.1 Mormyrops attenuatus | reverse complement strand
CCCCCAGTCCATGAATTTTTTCCGGAATGTATGCCAGTCTGCACTCATTAAAAGGTTGGGAACCTCAGTACTAGAATACTTGAGGAATAATGTTGCATCTCTGTAGTTAAGAGTTGCTAGAACAAAGTAGTTAAAAGGCCACGCTTCTGTGCAATTTTGCCAGGAAGCACAATAGCTCTTTATGGGTTGACCTGAAGTAAGTGAACTCAAAAAATCTGGGCCCTAAAATTTGCGTCAGAAATCTATGTTAGAACATCGTACTGGTTTTTTAGCTATCTGTTCCTTAAAAAAGATTTAGATTTTTTTTATCCGTATTTCACAGGTGACTTTCATTTTGTACTAAAACACAGTAGATTGTAAGTCACTGCCAGATAAGAAATTTCTTAGTTCTTCTGAAACCATGTTATGAATATTATGGCAAGTTAATGCATAAGAGGAATGTAGGAACTGGAGCCTGGACAAATTATTCATTTTTCACTGGGTATCGATGGGAATGCAGCGTCATGTTAATTTTCCGCAGTCGTGCAACTTTGCAACACTGTCAGCTTTCAGTTAATGGGTCACGTAACAGGATGAAACGTGAGGAGATCCCTTACTCTTAAGTGAATTTTGATGAAAGGGGGAACACAACACTGAGAGACTGGGACCTTTTGAAGTTGGGAATTGAATGGATCTAGGTTTCAAGTGCGTATGAATACATTTGGGGGAGGGGGGCATATTCAAATAACACAGTATCACAGGACTATAAGTGCAGGTTGAACAGAAGCCTCACAAAGACATAACAAGGGTACAGGCTCAATGTAAGGTACAGTAACAGGTGCGAGGTGTACGCTCTTGACAGGTGATGGACAGGTCATGAAGAGCCATTGATTAACGGGGCCTGCTTTGACTCGTGCACCATTGTTTAGCTAGCTTTCATTGACGATGAAAGGATTTGGTAAAAGGGGAACAGGGATGAGACGGTTGATATTACTTACTGCTAGGACTGTGCCGGTGGCCAAAAAGGTCTAGGAAAGACTGGATGTTTTCCACGGCACTGGTGGCTTCGGACAGCTGCTCGTCTACAAACGGCAGGGCCTTCACCCAACGCCTTCCTACGGATCTCTGCAGGTCAGGCCAATCAGGTCGCAACCAATCTGGGAAGCAAGGACCAAAGAAGGAGGCTCAGGTTGCCAACGAACATTAATAATCTGCTTCCAAAAAGATTACTTGTGACTAATGAATTATCTATGACATGTAGAACACTGGACTCCACCTGTGCTTTACCTCCTTCGAATGGCCTGAGGTTACTCAGAGATCCAGGCTTGCTGAGGTGGTGGCGTGACTTGGACGTGAGTGAGAACGGCTAGTTAAATCTGGCTCATGCTACGACGGCGCTTCAGGATTGACGCTTGCAGATCATTCAAGGCCAGTCAGAACGCAGTGTGGAATCGTTTACTGATTATCGACGTTAAAACTTGTAATGCTAGTAAACTTAAATTTAATACATATGATGTCACTGGCAGTTCTGCTGCCAAAAAAACGTTGTGTTAATGAAAGAGGTCAGAGGAGAATGGCCAGCCTCATTAAAGCTAACAGGAAGGCCATAAGCAGAAAAATAACAACTTGGTACAATAAAGGAGTGCAGAAATACTGCTCTGCACTTCTCTATCCTTGAAGTGGTTATAGAACCAAAAGCGGATTCTACTTGGTACTATGGAGAGGTACCTTATAAATATCCCAAGAATATATGCAGTATATATGTTTTAAAATTGACATATATGCATACATTTAATGGAATGGAAATTGCATGAGATTGTCATCCGGTCTAGGATGGACCCCGGCCTTGTGCCCTGTGCTGCCTGGGATTGACTCCAGGCCCCCCGTCACCCTGATCAGGGTGAGCAGTTGTATGGATGGATGGCAACGAATGTGCAGGAAACTGGGCGTGTGCCATAGTTCAGCTACAGACCTTCATGACTTTGCTGTTCATTTTCCTTTTGCCCTGCTCCATATATTTTTGGCTATTCTTCCTCGCTGTCAGTGCCATAGTCGTTTTTATATAAATCTGTATGGCTTATAGCTCCCCGAATAGTTTGCCATTTTCGCATTCTTCCGCTCGGATATCCCGCTGCCCGGTACGCCTCTGTAATTAGCATAGCTTCTTGGCGTTCTGTTTTCATGACTCCAATGGTGTCTGAGTAACTGAGGCTAATCCTGCCTCTCCTCCCCGTTGCTGGGAAGTTCACTGCACAGTGTGGCAATATCAGCCACCTTACACCTGCTGTTCAGAGCTTACCACGGCGACAAAGCCGCTGCGTTTTGTTGTCCTGTATACCCTGTGGATGCTCCCACGAAAAGACTTATTATTCCTAACCGAAACAGCATGACTGAATAACAAAGGCATAGACTTCTGTATGGTGTTACTTGAGGATTCTCTCCTGCTGCACTGACAAGGCCTGTACATCCAGTAATTTGTTTGTTTAGGGAGAACCTTTATTCAAAACAACCTTCGTGCTTACAGTTGTATAGTTTGTACTAGGTTTCAGATTCAGATCTTAGTGTGCGTCTCCAGACTTCATCTGACGGGAGTGTATAGTGGAGTAGGACACAGCTTCCTGATTGAGTTACTTTTTCAGTTTGGATGGGGGGAGGGTTACCAGCCCAATCCTGCATGAAAGGGGTCAGAAACACCCCAAACCTGGGGTTGCATATGATGAACGATAAACACAAAATTATTGCCAAACAAGTGTATTGTTGTGTTCTGTGCCTTCATTTGAGTAGAGGAAGTACCTATACAGGAGGTACTCTGCATGAGGCGGGATAGGATGTTACTCGTATGTATGAGTTCTGCAATGTGACTAGTAAAAGACTGGTTGATATACTCCGTCTCACCGTCATTTATTACACCAAAACACTATACGTATCAGCTTCTGAAATTCGGCTTCTGCATATTGCAGCCTCATAATATTGAACCGAAACAGGGGTACAACCTTTGCAATTTTTAGCACGCTGCAATGCATTTTGGGAACGGTGTCTAGAATTTAATAGTCTGTCCACTAGACACCTGTTTGTTTATTGCCATAAAACAGTTTTATATTACTTTTCATACTGAGTTGTTTTATTAGACACAGAAACATTACAATATGTTTAAAGCTGAATTTTCTTCTTAAAATTGAAGTGTGTTACATGGTGTAGAACTTTCAGTGAACTAAAGAGTCATACAGGACGTTTGTCACCCGACCACACATTTGGGTCCAAAGCAATTGTGAGTCATTATACTCTGTCTCGCAGAGTGCAGTTCATCAGTGCTGTTTCTAATGTGGAAAACCCAGAACAACAGTACTGGGAATGTCTGACAGGGAGTGTGTCACTGTTCTGCACGAATTCCGAGAACACGGAAATCAACGTAGCTTCAGGTAACTGGCCGTGTGAGAGCTGAGTTAACGCCATTGATTTTTTCTTATTTAGTCAGCTGCGAGAAAATAACGAAATGAGCTCTGACGTAATTAAGCTGAGATTTCATGTCAAGGGAAATAAACAAATCACAGAGGACATAAAACTTCATGAGTGAGCTGGGCAAACTAGACACCGACCCTACGGCATACTGCAGTACCAGAGAAGACCGCACTGGAATTACCGTATTGTGTATAAAATACGGGCCTCCGGGCATACCGTATCGCTAGCTCTCCTTTCGGCACATGTGTGCACCATGTCACTGCCATCTCATCCCATCAATGGCGTGCCGTGCCTGTTTCTCCTTTCTTTTCGGAAGGCAGTGCTGCTCTAGTTCCATCCCATGGTACCTTTCCTTCGACACTGAAGCTTGCTCCGTATGCCGGTTTGTGCTCATCCGATTAAACAGAGTGAGGCTAAAGCTACCAACCACCTGTATCTGGAGCATGGAAGTATGATTTAAGGCACAGTTGTCCAAACTACAGTAACAAATAATTCTAACACCATCAATCCATCCATCCATCTATACCTTCTTGTCCTATGCTGGGTCGTGGGGTCTCAGGAGCTATGGGTTCAAGGCAGGGAATAACCCAGGACGGGGCGCCACCCTATTGCAGATAACATAATCTGGTTTCCTGGAATTGCATAAAGACATAAAATATGATAAATGCATATGTCCTTTGAACCAATAAATATGGCCATACTTTATGTGGCATCTCTATATTTTACAGTAAATTATATCTGTGATGTCTAGCTGCCTATGTGGCTTTAAGTAAATATGAATGATTTGCACTGGTGCTTGTTAATGGACCAGTACAATGCATTTCATTTGGGAGGGGATAAAGTTGCACTTCTGACACATTGCTTACATCAATAATATTCTGGGGGGGTTGGTGGGGGGGGAGGCTCGATAAACATACGGACGCTTTTCAGTGTAACCCCAGTGACAGGAATACCAGGGCACCCGCGCCAGACTACTTAGCATTTAATAATGAGTGGAACATGCAGGCTTTGGTGGCCCCGTCACTGTGTGAGCTGTGAGGCTGCTCTGTGTGTGTGTGTGTGTGTGTGCGTGGGCGGGCGGGCGAGGGGTTGATCCGGCTTTTATGGATGCCGGCGCTGCCCCCGCTGGTCTGGCCCGGGTGAACCCCGCTCTGTTTGCCGCTCGAGACCTGGCAGGCCGCCACGTGCTGTGCTCCTGCTCACACGTTGTTCCCGCACGTGCTTCATTCAGAAGGGGTCTGAATGGCCCCGTGTCCTGAATGGCCAGTGGGGAGGGACTGCCACCACGCTCCACACTTCAGTATCAAAACGGAGGAAGTGGCGCTTCTGCTGAGGAGACTGTAGGAATGATTATTTAGGATTTGAGGGTCCGGCTTCACTTATCTTACAATGTTGTGCTGCTAATCATGTTTAGATTTGAAAAGCCCATTCTTAGACATCTTTGGTGTTGCCTTTCTCTCTTTATTTAAACCTTCAAAATTGCCTAAAAAACACAAACAAAAAAAAAAAAAGCACACAGAGGACAAAATGTGCTGTGAGCCTTAACAATGCAGCAGGGAAGAATGTAATGATTAAGGACATGGGTTCTTAAACTGAAGGATTCTGGTTCAAAGCTGCTCTTGTACCCTTGAGAAATTAACTTGCTATAGCCTGAATTTCATCAATAAAATACACCACAGCCTAAACAGGTTTTTGCGGGCAAACATGGCCAGTAGGGGTGGCGCGCGGCTCGGCGGGTTTGGGTGTTTCGTCTATTATCAGAAGGTCACTGGTTCAAATCCCAGGGTCAGCAAAGTGGTTTCACTGCTCTTAACCCCGACTGCTCAAGGCACTGTCTGACCCTGCCTTCTCATTGGTGTGCCACTTTGGATAAAAAGCACCTCCTGAATAAATATAAGCTGGCCCTGTAATATTATACAGTATATGAAGGAAGTAAACAATCTTGGGTTTCTGGGAAACATAAAGGTGTCTAGTTTCTAGAATGCTTATTGAAGAAACTACCTTTTAATACTCATTGAGTTTTGACGTTATTAAATATGTCTGAAAGGTTTCACTTCTGAAAGCAATGACTTTATGCAGAAATATGTCACACAATCGTTAACTAAATGTTTTTCATCATTGTCATCATCATCATCATCATATCATCACCATCACCATCATCACCATTGTTGCACCACTTCTCATGCGCTGTGCAGCTTGCGGTGGGAGCATCTTGAGCTGGTCAGACCACGGCCACACATTCCAGCTCTTTCAGGCAGATCCATAGATATTCCCAAGCCAGTGACCACCACAGCAACTTCAGCTACAATGATAGGCTCTATTCCCATAGAAGTTTCCAAGCCTGCCTCCTGATGAGCGGACATATCCACTGGTTTTAGGACTCCCTCAAAAGGTGATTTCACTCAATAATATCCTCAGAATTAGACTGCTGAGGATGCAGTGCCTACAGCTGAAGAAATTTTCTGGCACCTCGCTCCGAGGAGCAAACACCAGCAAGGTCTCCCCACCCCTCCCACTGACTCCCATCTGGTGTAAGACAAGGGAGCATCCAAACCAGTTAAAACTCGACTCAGGAGCACCTTCTTCCCAGCGGTTGTTAGAAACCTCAACACCTTGCTGTTCTCCTCCCTGCCTGCTTGAAGCTGAAATGGAGCTGTTTCTCTCCGCTGCTTCCACTGGTCACCTTATTGTTGTTCATTTTTGTTAATGGCATTTAGTCCATACACATTTACCACTAATTTCTATGCATGCTGCACTGTGGTGCTGGGAGAAAGCTATTGTGTGCCATAGAAGGAATGTGTATAGACAGAATGTTGATAAAGCCCCACTTGATGTGAATTGACTTGAGTTGGGTAGCGCTTCCCCACCCTGACTACACATAGTCTGCGTAACCCCTCTCCTTTCCCTCCTGAGGCTTCAAACATCTGAGCCACCTGATCGTCTCTCTCCATGCCCATATCTGTCAGACAACAATTCCCCACTTGGGTTCAGATCCGGTAGGCCATTCTTCCCAGTCACGCCCCTCCAGGTATCGCCATTGTTCTGCATGTGAACTGAAGCCTCCCAGTAGGACCACAAAGTCCGTAGTGGGAATGTTTCAGGCACCTCGCCCAGTTTCCCAAAGAATGCTGGGTATTCTGAATTGCTGTTTGCTGCATATGCACAGACAACGGTCGGAGTTCATATATAAATGTCATAGGACTGGCCTACAGCTTCTTGAAGCACAGCTATTAATAGGAATCTTTTTGAAATATCACAAAAACATGATCCCAGGGCTAATCAAATGTAGATCTGTGTTATTTGTACCGTTCTTTCAATTACTGTCTGATTAAAATTGAGCAAAATCATGGGCTATTTCAAAGTCGCATAGTGACATCTAAATTCAGAATATCATATTTCACAAGGCACATTTAACAAGTGACTCATAGTCAGATAAATTACCAAGGCAACAAATCCAAATGAACTAATCTGCTAACTCAAGTCATAGTGTGGTCTGTAAAACAGAGGCAACACATAGTGAAATTGGAAAGTAAAATGAGTGAAATGTATGAAATGTGAAAATATCCTATTTATAATAGCGGACCACCAGGAATGAGTAAATTTCTAGTGATAAGCTATCTGGACTCTTTTTTTAATTTAATATCCACTGGAGCTCAACACTGACCATAATCTATACCTTTTCACATTTGTATAATGTTTTCAACAAAGTATAATATATATTAAGCATTTTATGGGTAACATCACTAATGTATAGCAAAATTCATTTAGACATGTTCCTAAATCATTTTCATTACAATCTGGCACATACACCATAAGTTTCTCTGCCAACTCATCTAGCGTTTCCAAGAATAATACATCCTTCCACTCCACATCAGCCATGGGGTGTGCTGGCTTTTAATCTGATCCAGCTCTTAATTGCTTCATTGAAGTATTTATTTGGAAGTCGTCTCACTGTGTGTTTCAGGTGTAAATCTGACTCAGATTTTCTCTGAAATCTGTAAGACTGATTTCTCCGGCCTCTGTTTTAATATTAGGCTTCATAGTCTGAAACCCACAAAAAAATGAAATACTTCAGTAAAGCGGAATGTACGTTAAGCTACTGTTTAAATTAACAAAGGTAACTACCTAAATTTATGAACACATTTTGATATGAATTTATATAACACAATCAATATAATTTCCTGTATCAAGTACAGAAATATATAAAAACGAACAGTCACATGTTTATACAGTCTTACATCTTGCCTAGAAACTATCCCAGACAAGGCAGGGGTACAACCTGTACAGGATGCCAGTGTTTATACAATATTATGGAAAATACGACCATATATTAAAATATTTATACAGTATCAAAATAATACATATGTATGCATATATATGAATATGATGTATACATATATAAATATGCATTATATGGTTCAAATGTATACTTATACAATAATAAACACTGCACATAATGGATTGGTTTTTGAAATGTGATGTAATACATCACATGATCATGAAAAAAAAACCAAAAGTGTTATGTTGGGATAGCACCCAGACAAGAAGCTCCATGCAACGCAAGAGCTGAGAAGCTATAATGTAACATTTTGTAAATTAACTCGAAATGTGACACGATTAGAAGCCAAACAAACATTCTTTGAAAATCAGTTGATTTCCTCCAGTTTTGTTCCCTCACGCCCAAGACCAAAATTACCCCATTTTGTAGAAATCAATGCACCTTTATGGCTGGATGTCTCAGACAACATATTCATTTTCTGTTCTTCTTGGCAGGAGCCAGCATGTAGCCTTGGCCAAAACTATGATCCATATCCCAATTGAATCCAGACATCATTCCAGCAATAACAAATGCATATGTGAGGAAAAAACAGCTGTAGGAGTGTTTATCAACCCTTCAGATTTCAATATTATGGGAATTTAGCCGGACTGCACTGGGGACATGAAGAGAGTGTAATTAATAATTAAGTTTGTACTATTTATCGCAGGCTAGCTCTTATTTCATGTTGAATGAGGCATATTTGGAAATTAAAATCATTTTCATCCATTAATGCGAAGATCTAAAAGAGTAGGCAAAAAGTACAAGGAGGTCATTCCATTTGAAATGAAATCTTCACCAAAATTTATTGATATTCTGTCTCAATAAACATAAAAAAGCAGTGGAAATGTTAATTTTAAATTTGAAGGATGTAAATATCCCTTTACTCTCATCACACAGCATACAAGCCCTGGCGCAGAATTCTGCAGCCTGATCACCCAGTAATAACTTAGGCACGAGGTCCGTCATGAAAATATTTGAAGGTTCTATGTATAGTGTCTGCTCAAAACAGTCATACTAAAACCTGAAAACCACATTATCACCAACTAAGAACACTGTTTCCTAGACTACAGAGTACATTACACCTGGAAACTGGACATGTTTATTTCAGCTTTCTGGTGTTTCTTCGTGAGGAGATAAAATCCCTTTATGCCAGCATTTATATTCTGTTGAAATGTAGAGATGTTAATGTCATAAATGTTGTTAAAACATTTATAACTACTGACAATAAATCACTTTGCAGCTGCTGGATAGCATATGTTACAGTATACCTGATAATACCCCTAGAGTGCTGAAGTGAGTATGCTGAAGTGAGTATGCTTCTGATTACTGCAGCTTCGCAGCTTCTGTCACTGGATATGTTGCTTAGGAAGCCATACAGTGACAATAGGATTTTGGGATGGGAAACAGGTCACCGGAAAGAGCAACATCACACGTTTAATGGGTTCGAGGGTAATAGTCGCAAGTAGTTATAGTGTTAATCAAGTATGCAGTAGGCTAAACATACTTTAGCGTTTCTCACCAAATCTATGCACTTTAGCATTTGTTTGATAAACAAAGGCAAGATAGGGGCGGCATGGTGGCGCGGTTTTTAGCACAGTTGCCTTGCACCTCCCCAGCTGCATGTGTGTGGAGTTTGCATGTTCCCCCTGTGTCGTCGTGGGGTTTCCTCCGGTTCCTACCCCACAGTCCAAAAACAGGCTAAGGTGAGTTTGAGTTGCCAGCTTATCCATAGGTGTGAATGGTCTGAGCGCCCCGCCATGGCTTGGCACCCCGTCCTGGGTTATTCCCTGCCTTGCGCCCAGTATATCTGGGCTAAGCTCCAAACTCCCATGACCCTCTATAGGACTAGTACACAAGATGAATGAAATGCAAGAATAGATCATACTCTCAGCAACGCCGTCAGTATTTTTAAACATTCCTCGACTTTGTCAATTAATGTATGTATGGCCATTTTCTTTGATTTCACAGAACAATAGTCACTGAATCAGAGCCTTGTAAGGTGGTCTGACTTAAGTAACTGTAATTACATGCCATCAGAGAGGCATGACCCATAATAAACGCAGAGGCAGAGGTCTGCTTTATTTATGCAGTAAAAGCAAACTTTTTAGCATTAGCATTTTATCAAGATAATTAACGATACCCTTGCTGGTCCCACTGGTCACTCTTCGTCCCTTGGTTATTTAATTTTTAATCCATTTAAAATCAAACATCTTAACTTAATTAAAACATCTCGTTGCAGTTTGTTTCGATGGAACATTTAACATTTGTTTTTCTTTTTTGCATTAAGCTTTAACTATTTTTCCAAAAAAGCTACACATATCTAAAAAAAAACAAAAGAGAACAGAGAGGAAAGAGAAACAAAGAGAGGTGTCTGAGGAAATGGAGACTTTCATTGCAAAGGATTTTGTCTTGCCAGACAATATTAAATTTCCCCTTTCCGTGTGAAGTTTATCATTCTTCTTTTGATCTATTATAGGAGGGTGGGAAGCTTAAATTGAATAGTGTACTCGTCTAACTAGCAAGGATGCAAAAAAACAAAGTGCCAGCAGAGATGCTGAGAGACAGAATATTAATGGATTATAGACCGCATGTGCTTTTGTGTTTTGAGTGTGTTGTACCATTTGCAAATTAGTAATACACTGGTTGGTGCAATGGCAGATACACAATTTTGAACTATTGTTACAGGGACAAAACCTGTTATGCATAATTGCACAGGAAAGACTATTAATCTATTCTACTATGCTGGGATTTTTTTTTTCTATTGAAGTAGTGATTAGTGTCAATGTTAATGACAGTAATTATTTACAGTTATTCTCTTATTAGTACTATTGAATTTGCTAATGATTGTTCTGGATTTTTTAATTTTTTTAATGGGCAGTTTCAATATCCTTTATTTTGCGGTACTCGTACATTAATCATTAACGGATACCGTGCTATAATTTATAACAAAATCAGGATACAGACACGCTCATTAGTTTATAATAAGCTACGCCTTTTCCCATAGTATTGTTTTAATTTTCACTCAAAATGATCCCTTTTGTTTATCTAAAGTAAGTAATCTTATTTCCCTAAAGTACATTATTTAAGGTTTATCATCTAAGCAATGCATCTGAATATTTAAAACGTATGAATGCTAAGAACTTTCTGATAATGTTTGTAGATTATGTTTTGGCCAAATATATCGATGTCTGAGTTGATATCGATGATTATATAATGAGATACATCACTTCACATGACAGTATGAGATAATATTGCACATAATAAAACATAAAGTACAAAAGCCACATGGATTTTAATGGGAAAAAGACTGCTGAATGCAAATATGTTTGAATACAAAACGACTCTTTGAAACCAAATTTAGTACTTATTTGCTCAGACTACAGTTTCACCTTGTCACAGAGTAATGAGATTGCCATGTTACTTGGAGAGAAATATCTATATGTCTGGTCCTTCCAAGAATGAAATCTGGATGTAATTCAAACAATGTCAGTGACACAGAAGACTTAACACGTTTAGAGGATCCCACACACAGGCTAATCCCTCAGGGGATCGTTTTAATACCAAAGGATTATGGGCACAAGAGAGCCAGCAGAAAGTGTTATGACGTTTTATTTTCGTTTTGCGATACAATTTAATATTTGCATATGTTTATTTTCAATGCAAGCTCAAGAATTAACCAAATCCATGTATTGAATGACTAGTCAGTAACATATAGCATCCAACAGAATTAGACAGCACAAAAGAAGACAAAGGCACCCACAAAACCTTCGAGCAGGCATACGACTAGCCGCCGGAGAGGTAATGATTTACAGTAGAAATGGAAGATATTCATTACAAGATACGCTTTACGGGTTTAAGTGCATGACTTTTCACAAATGTGATTTTATTTTTTTGTTGGCTAGACAAATTCTACATATATGGGTTTTGGTGAAAATTCTTGTAGCTCCGACCCGTGGAAGGTACTGTGAGTACAGCTTGTGAGTGAAAAAGTGGAACCATTAAATGTACCTGTGAAAACTGTGTAAGTCCACAAGGATACAGGATGGTGCTGGTTGCATGTTTTTCTCCTTGACAAATCCGAGATCTGACTAAATCATGTGTGAAAAGTTCCACAAACAATCTAGACTGGGAGGCTATTGTATGTCTCTCTATAAACCAAGCAATAAAGAACAGATGTCCAGAAAGCTAAGCCAACATAGAAAAAACATTAATGATTAACTGTTAAGTCAGTGAAGCAGGTATCTTCTCATTGATATGATCACTTGTTAATGTTTCGGTAATACATGGGTAGTCAGATTTTAGACATTAATACCTTATGGTTAAAGAAACAATAGCTGAAGCCCATGTTGTTATCACCGAAGAACCATCTAAAGTGCTTTAGCTATTTCATGAATCTAAATCTGAAGGCACAACGAGCATATTCTCATTAGAGATCACACAGTACTTATGACTTATAGCTTATAACACAGTTGACCTCTGTAAATATTTAGCTACCACAGTGTAATGAATTTCTGGGGTTACATCTACTTTGAAAACACTACATACAAACATATAGGCAGGTGATAACCTTATGAAAAGATACATAAAGTAAAAATATTTTTCAAGGAACTATTCAAATCCATAGTACTCCTGTTGTAAACTGCTGTTGCAATGTTGAATGTTTTGAATTCATGAAAAAGATATATGAGCCACTTCACGTATGGTAAGAAAACAAATAAATTAATAACATTTAAAAATGTTTATTCAATTTCATGCAATTTTTGACATCATCATCGTTGTGGTGGTGACAACATGCTGAGCAGGTCAGACCAGGCCTCTTTTTCCATGGCTACAGATTTTTTTCCATGGCTCATTCTGTGGGATCCCTGAAGGTTCCCAGGCCATTTGGGAAATCTAACCCATCCAGCTTATCCTAGGTCTTCCCTGTGGCCTCCATGCGGCAGGGTGTGCCTGGAACAACTCCCTCGAGAGCCAGCCAGGTGGCATCCATATAGGATGCCCGAAGCACCTCAGCTGTCGCCTCTCTACTTGTGCTTTAATTTGTAGAGCTATGTCGACTGGAGTTCTGGTAGGGCCTCCCTTGATGAACCGGTCTGTAGGGAGAGGCCAGAAAAACTATAACCCAAAAAAGACCCCCCAGTGATATATACTAGGAAGAGTGAGTGCTCCTTGCTGGAACAGGGTCGCTGGGACACAGTGCTGGATCTAGGCCTCCGGATCGTGTTCAGTGGTTAGAATCTGGTGGCAGACATGAGTGGAGACTGATTGTGCTGGATGAAAATACAGCTTGTAGCAAAGTAAATCTTGGGACTAAAACAGACAAAATGCTAGGCCAATATTAATAATTTTTGTAGCTTTTTCAGTGGCACACAATTGTACTCTAAATATTGCAGATAGGTATATTTTACAGAAAAGTATATAATTTAGATTTTACATTTGAAGCGGGAACATTGCGTGGCATGCTAGCTCCATAGGTCACACTATTACCTCACACCATCATCAGTGCAGGGAGTATGACTGTGTGTGGAGTTACATGTTCTCTCTGTGTCGCACGAGGTTTGCATGTTCTCTCTGTGTGGCATGTGGTTTGCATGTTCTCCCCGTATCGTACGGATTTCCTCCAGGTGCTTCTGTATCCTCCTGCGCTGCAAAGACCTTAGTTGCACTGAGATCTGTAAAGTGCCCCGTAATGTGTGTGTTTGTACCCTGCAGTGGACTGGCATTCCATCCAGTGTTGCTCCCCATCTTGCTGCCTGGGATAGGCTCCAGGCCTCCCATCACCCTGTACAGAATGAAGCATTGGGAAGATGACTGAAGAACATACGTTTACAATAAAAGGTACCTGTACTTTCTATTTACTTTTTTGCTGCAGTTTTCTGGCTTAATGTGTTAAACCAAGAAATAGTCTGCGATGGGTTGACGCCCCGTCCTGCGTTATTCCCTGTCTTGGGGGAGAGGCTCCAGACCCCCGTGACCCTACAAAGGACAATCAGGTACAGTAAATGGACGGATGGATGGACGAAGAAATAATAAATAAACCAAATTAATATAAATGCATTTAAACCAATCAATATCCCTTTTATCAAAAAGTGCACCAAGGTTCTTTGTCCTCCTGCCTGGCATAGTTTTTTGAGTGTAGAACATTGTGAATGTGGGTATTTAAAAGGCTGTATTACGGAAAATGGTTATGGAAAAATGGCGAACCCTGGCCGGAATGTCCATTCGCGTGTCTCGTGTGAGCAGGATGACACTGTGATAGTATAGAATGGGGGAGAAGGCGCTTTATTGTTTCCCACTATTGTACTGTTCACCTGGGGCATGCATGAGCACAAACTCCCAGTTGGCATGACATCATAAGTTGTGAGAAGTTTGGACCGGGTTCAGTTTTCGAGCTTTTCGCACAGCTGTACCACTACTTAACATGCCTTGGTTTCTCTTTTTTCTTACAATTGCGGATTTTGACCGGAGTTAGCTTTTAAAGAGCAACACCTGCCACACTGATTTCCAACTCTCCCTTGGCCAATTTGGCTACGCTGCCCCGGTATCGCCGCGATGGGACTGGGCGGGGGGGGGGGGGGCTCTCCGTCTTGGCTACTATTCTTCCCACAGGATGCTGGCATGGCGGGTACCTGGAATGCTGTGTGAGAGTCGCCAGGATGCCAGGGTTTGCATCAGCTGGGTGTTCAGGGTGTGCGTTTCTGTGGGCATAATCTAGACCCTCAAAGATACACTTGTGGGGTTTGAGCTTATAACTTTTCATAATTGTGATTTTATTTATTTGTTTGAATGTAAAAAACCCAGAAGAACAATTGCACACAAAGACAAATTTGCATATTAATGTAAGTGAGGAACATAATAATAATAATAATAATAATAATAATAATAATAATAATAATAATAATATTGAGAACAAGAAGAAGAAGAAGAATGCGATGGATATACGAGAGGATGCTATTGACTATCATGTATTTTTTGGGAGTTACGGAGCCATCATTGGGGCGCCTTCGCATTAGTGTTTATTTCCTAAGTGACCACTTTCCTCTCATGGTTAGTAACCTCTTATTATATAATTTATCATTGGTTCATTATCTAGTTCTTCAGTCCTAAATATTTGTAATAAAGGATTTCATCATGCCGCCAACTTGGAGAGTGTATTTTGCGAACTCAACATTAATCACTTCACGATGCTGGTCACCTGCCTGTGCGCGCTGGTTTTCATTCTTGCTTAAACTCGAACTGAACGCTTATCTGTATTCATCGCAATGGACTAATGGCACATGACTGGGTTTGGCTGACTTCACGTTGCCATGGTGATTGATCACCAGCCACTTGACAGCTTAAGCGGCAGTTAATAAGGCCCAGCTGGCCCTACAATGTAATTAGTCCAATGGGGGCCAGCTGGGTGAATTTTGAAAAGGAAATTGAGGACTTAGGGAACTCCCTCCTTGTATATAGGCTTTCCATCGGGGGGGGGGCGTGGGTTAGGTTTCTATGCTTTCAGTTTGAATTTGAATAGACTGTGTTTGAATTTAGTGTCAGTTTTGTAGTTATTTTTGAGTAATGCATTTTTTTGCCATTTAAAATGGCCTTGACCCAGTTTTATGTGCTTTTTTTTACTAGCAATTTTTTTTGGTTTTTGTCGCCCTGCTGTCTTGTGCTACTGTTCTGTCCATATGGCAACCCTCACCCTGTGACCTGCCAAATTAGCAAATGTTTTTGTAAACTGGCACGCTAACTACCTATCTGACACTGTTATAAATTCACCTACTGCATGTTGGTAATTATGCGGCTATGTACCTGGCTACTGTCAAACCTAACTGTAACTCCAAATTAACCACTTCTCTACTACTTGAGTTGGGAAAATGTCGAATTTTTTTGAACGCTTCTTTTCCTGCTGTCAGGATTTCTGAAATTGCATAATAGTAACACTGCCAACAAGTGTCTAGACATAATCATTCATTTGCAAGGCAATGTTGCAGTAGCGATATTACTTTCTTGGCATAATCAATTCCTCCACCACGCTGCTGTGTTTGTGAGAAGCTCCGATAACTCATGGTCTTTAATTAGTTTAGCCGGTAGCTAATGAAATGACAAAAAGAGCATTGTGTGTAATTAATGTGGCTTAGTGAAGCAAGTACGCTTTGTGGTGAAGTTGTATAGGAGATGATATTAAAGGAGTTTTATAAGAGGATATTTGCATCCACAGCAAACTGGCGGAATTCCTTTTCACAGCATACCTTTATTGACGTACTTCAGATTAAGTGCCTTATAAGTGCAGCACCAAGATTTTCTAAATCCTCTGCTGCCTCCGGTATGTAACCATGATCTTACCTGTTGCTTGCCAGTTGTACCATACCTGCCTGTTTGTGTTCACAAGAACTGTAATAAACCATATTTCCAGTTTCCATAACTGCTTATAAAGTGCATAGTCGCAGTGAGCCCATCCCAGGAAGCGCAGTGCGTGAGGCGAGGCGGGGGGGCGCACAATGCCTGACACGCCAGTCTGTCGTGCAATACACACTTATGCACACTCTCACAAAGTAGCCTATTTGCACATTTTGGAACATATCTATTTAAAAAGTAAATTAAACAAAAGTAATTTGCTTCTCGTTCTGCATTTCTGTAACAAAACTTGTTAAATCCGTGCCAACGTGATGGATGTTTCTAACGCTTGTCTGCTTGTGAGTTTCTCGATTCTCCAGTTTGACACTGGCTCACACTGTGGCAGCCACTGGAATTGTCTATTTATGAGGGTAATGAGAACTTGGGAAAGACTTTCTGGTCACTGATAACCTCAGACTAAACCGGCAGCCTTATGAGGTGAGGACTTAATATCTCGCAGTCAATCAGCTTCCACGGCCTCAAGTGCGAGTGTTTAATTACAGAAATCAATTATTTACCGGCTCCCTTTCAGTGCCCCCCAGGACTAAAACAATGTGAGGTTTGGGAAAACAAAAATAACAGCAGTGAGGCTGGAGAGGGGACCCACAGGTTCGGCGCCGGCCTCATTCCATAGCACATGTACACATACGCTCACATGTTTACTGACCAGAAACCACAGGTGAACTGTAATTACCAGAAGTGCTCTCAGCCCTACTGACTGACTTGACATGAAATGTACATTATCTAAAAGAAAAATCTAAATATCACAAATCTGTACTGCCAAGTTTTGTATAAACATTATCAAACATTAATTTAAACATATTAACATACATATATGAAATTAAGAATTATAATGCACTAAAGTTTTTTCCATAGACTTCAAATAGTTATTTATACCTCATTTAGATGGTAAATACTATTTATTTGACTCCTTATTTATTCAATATCCCCAAACACATGCAAATTAAGGATAAATTGTAAAATAAATACATTTACACAAAAGTAAATGCAAGAGCAGGAGTATAAGTGCTAATTTTGATTTATACATCACTGTGATCAGTTGTTGTACTTTCGGTTCCCTTTGAATTGGGTTCACGGTGGCTGAAAACCCACAACAAAATAACTTAGGATAATAACTGCCGGCTTCCATGCGCACCAATGAATTATTCACAAGGATAAACACAACACCTAAAACATCAGACTTATCTCATTGTAATGTGATTTTAATGGGGAAAGACTCAGAGACATAACTCATGTCTACTTTTAAAAAGCAACCTGTTGATGCTGAATGTAGTTTAATAATAAAGTCATAGTTGATTTAATTCATGCTGCTAAACTGAAACAAAACCATACAAGAAAATAATTGACATAAATTACAAATCAGACACACTTTCTATTACAATACAACACTGTATCAATGCTAGAATGGTACCAAAATTGACATCAATATTGAATGTTTTAAAACCTTATGATCATCTGCTTTTTAGTTCTGATACTGATACTGGTATTTGAGAGGACAAGTGAATTGCAGTATATATGCAATTTGATAATTATTAGTTAAAAATATAGGTCCTCTAATGAGTCTGATCATCTGGCATACGACCATCGGACATGCATGAAACGCTTAATCATTAATTCGTAATACAGCCTTTAAAATATTCATTTCTAAATACAGTGTTGATTTCAGTGTTGTCGGTTTCTGTGTCATGCATTATGCCATGAAGAATAGCGAAGCTAAAATCAGATTAAGAAACAAAACAAATAGAGAATGATCAGGGAAATTGTGACTTAACGTGTATTTAACATATGGCCCAGGGACACGTTTAATTACATTGTGTCACAATCCCCTCAACCGAACATTAATATAATTAACGTTTAATTAAATAAAACTAGGCTGTGACATAAGCAACCACACAATAATTGAAATATTTAAACACAGCAATCCTAACACGTGTAATTATTAAGGTATTATCTATAGTGTATGTTAAGGTTTGGCGTTCTGGTGTAATTGTTGGTTCTTAAATGTAGTACAATTAGCATTGACATTTGGCAATATGCCAAATAACGATGACATAAAATAAAATTTTAGAGTCTAAAATTAAAAAAAAATCTAAATCTCAGCATGAATGACAAACTATTTCCTGCAAGTCGACATTACTTGTTCTATTAAGCATATACAAGAACAAAATTTCATTGAGCCCTTGTGCAATCCAGGTAGCTATGTACACTGAATCAAATTTATGGTAGTTCCTGCTTCAATATTCATTTATTATCTGCTTTCCTGTATTACTGTGTACAGCCCACTTCTCCAAACTCTGAATCATCTGGTGGAATATATCCACCATTCAGACAGCGCCGAGAGGTTCGGGTATGGTGCAGCTAAGCATTAGCACGGGCAAATGTGGCGGTTCTAACATCTCCGGAACAGCCACCCAACTGGGATTTTCACGCACTACAATATCTAGAGCTTACACAGAATGGTTTGAAGAACAAAAACCAGCCAGTCAGCGGCAGGTCTGTTGTTGAAAACACCTTGTTAATGAGAGATGTCAGAGGAGAATGACCAGACTCGTTAAAGCTAACAGTGCAAAAATAATACCTCAGTACAACAGTGGTGTCCAGAAAGGCTTCTCTGAACTCATGACTTTTTAACTTGTAGTGGTTCTGGAGGCAACAGTGGGTTCTATCAAACACTATGGAGGGTTACCTAATAAAGTGGCTACTCAGTGTATGTATCAAAGGCACAAAGAATCTTTATTTAGTTAGAATGGAAGTGTAATTTTTTTAATGGTCTTATCTGTAAATGAATGATTGTAGGCAGAATGATGCGTTGGGTGACAACATAGAAATGGCCATTTTTTTGTTAATTGACCCGTATAATTTAAAACTGGCCTGCAGTGGGAAAGTTTTTGGTCTAATTTTTTTGTATCTTTAATTAGACTCACTAATATCTCATTTCAAACTCATTTTATGGCATTTATTTATGCGACAGCTGTTTTACACAACTCAGTAAAAATCATACTTTTCAAGTAAGCCATGTAATATCACCAGAGCAATACAAAATTGAACTCTAATAGTAAAAATGCAATAAGAACAAATTTCCCTGTGGATGGACAAGCTCAAGCGTGAGGAAGAGATTAAGGTGAAGAGCAACAAGCATGAGTGTTGCCCAGTCAGAGCCTTCCTAACTTGACCAAAATACGACTCGATCTACATGTGGTAAGAACAAGAATGCTATAAATGTATGGAAAAAAAAATAAAATGTGCACTTGCCACTCTTTTTTACTCAAAGTGAAATATGCATACAATTTCCATAATTTTTTTTATTCATTTACATTTATTTATTTTATTTAGCATACGCTTTAGTCCAAAGTGAGGCATATAGTACACTGTGAAAGCAGGAGTTGTCTAAGCGTTGCCTATAGGTATAAGTGCAGCTAGGCTGAGCTTCCAGTGAATGCCCAGGTACAAGTGTAAGCAGTATTGGAGCAATGCTATATCACTTCTAAACCAAGCAAGAATCTAATAAGACTATTATTCAATTAGCAGAAAGTGCAACATTCAGAACAACCTGGAAACATGCATGTATTAGTTGAGGAATTCCTGGAACAGTTGAGTTCTGAGTAGGGTGAACCTAGACCCTGTCCAAGGAAGCAGAGTGCATGAGGCAGGGATCACACAATTCAGACACCAATTTACCTAAATTGCATGTAACGGCCTCTAATATAAACAATCTGACTTTATTAAATCCCAATTCCAGACAAACTCCAAGGTGATACCAGGGTGGCCAACTTTGGTCAGCTGGCTGGCATGAGATTTCCAAGTCTGCACATGCATCTACATGTATGTAACAATTTTATTACCTTGTAAATAGTCTGTAGGGTTTGCAAAGTACCCCGACGTCGTTGATGTAGCCAGTTTTAGGTTTAGAATGGAATAATTTAGATTTGCCATAACATTCCTTGCGTGAGCATGAGAGTCTGAAAGTGTGAGTGTCACTCCAGATGCGTGAGAGTTGGTAATGGGTAAACCATTAATGGGGCTTGTCTCAACATACTTTAAAAGTGTTTTGAATCCACATTTAATATAATTTCCATTCTTTATTAACACCACTTTGGATAAAAGCATCGGGTAAATAAATGTAGTATAATGTAAGTCACTGGAGCCCACAGATTTGTAAGCCAGAGGTCACTGGTTCAAGTTCTGTACCATTACTAAGTAGAGTTCTTTTTTCTAGAGTTGTAATTGTAATATGTGCAGGAATTAGTAATGGCTTTAGGTATTTCATGTAATCACAATTCGCCAATTTGAAATCATTTTGTGGTCAATACAATTAAAATTAATTCCTAAACTGCAAAAGTAAAACACAAAAAAACAACAAAAAATGGCTTCAAACTTGGGTTTTGCATTCAGTTATCTTGGCCTGTTACCCAAACAGACTCTGATATTTAACTTCTATGCATTTATACAGCTAGATGTTTACCAAAATACTTTGTGATAATCTTCTGTTATCAAGGGTACATCAGTTATCCCTGATCCAACCTCTTAGCCAGTACTAATAGTTGTTAGTTTAATCTGGGACTGTTTCCCAACCCGGTCCTAGGGGACCCACAGTCTATGTTTTTTCTGTCTCCCAGCTCCCTGCCATAGAGTCCACAGGGAGCTGGTAAGGAGCAAAAATGTGGACTGTCTGAAGGTCCCCCAGGACCGGGTTGGGAAACACTGATCTAGGGCATGGGGCTAGCGTATCAGCTATGTAACGATGCTAGCCTTGTGCAATCTTCCAAATGCTGATGTACCATTATTCCTAATGGCTTTAAAGGAATAAAAAGTCTTGCCTGAAGAGAGAGGAAGGAGATGGAAAGAGTGAGATGGAGTCTCCAGAAAAGAGGTTTTTGTTCCTACATGGGATTGTTCTTAGGTTCTCACTGTAATGGCCAAGACTACTTAAAAAAATTAATTGTGCTCTGTGTCACTGTATGTTATTCACATGACTGATTCTTTTTCTCCAAGAGTACGCCTACACCTCAGCTTGTTATCCCACTGCCATAGACGGTCGACAAGTACTTGTGATATTCTAGAATGATCCCACAATTAAAAGTGTCTGCCTCAAGTGGATGTGTGAAAGGAGGAACTGGCCTGTCATTTTCAGGGGAAAAGACAAAGCCGGAGGGTACTCAGGTATCCTCGGGTATCTCCTGGTCATTCCCATGCAACGTCAAAGACCATGAAGCAGGATTAGCATGCCGTGGCAGCATTTTCTGTTGACATCGGCATTTCTGTCATTTGACGTGACGATCCGTAAATGTCGACACTGCACCCCAGAGGCCCTGCAAGCTGCATGAGTTTGGCATGTTCCTGGTTTGTTTGTCACTAAATAGAGGAAAAGTCAATAAACCGTTGCACCACCTCCAAGGATGTTAATGTCATTATTATTTGGTTAATATCTTAACTAAGAGCTGGCTAAGATATTGATATTAAAACTTAACTCCAGCTACTGAACCCACATTTTTAGCCATTAGTGGAGAAACCTCTCGGTATGTCACGTATGTTGTCACAATATCTCCCAAAATAGAAAACATCTTTTCATTTTAAAAGGTACACTATTGCCCCCGCTTCAATACCTTTTGGATAGCACTTCAGCCTCTCAAACACAGATAGACTTGTCCTGTTAATCCAGGGCATTATGTCCTGCAATGTGTGGCCAACAAAGTGTCTCGCATTATTGTGATGTGTATGACATCTCTGCTGTTGTACACTTTTTACAAACTAGCTTAGACCTATGAAACATTGAAATTACAGAAGAGTAAATCCACAAAACGTTCAATTTAAAAAATAATGTGAAACATTCTATAAAGAATGGTTGATAAAACTGAATTTTAACAATGAATATTTTCCCTTACTATAAAGCTATTCTTCATTTTAAATATGTGATTAAACATTTAATCGCATATTTGGAACAATCCGAATGGTAATGACTGTTGCCATACAACTGCAGTACAGCATGCATACCTTATTCCTGATGGTTCTTATTTTTTGTTTGGAATATTGACTGCTGTTAATTGTGTGTCAACCTCAAATTTAGACACATTGCATACTAAACAGACTCAAAAGGACATATATTTATAGGAATCTTGTCTATACAGCTACCTATCTAAACTTTATATTTTCTATACTAGACATAAATAGAATCAAACTAGATAATTTTTGAGTCAAATTATTAAAAATAAATTATGAATAATTTTAGTGAAATTCTTGATGAATAATAAATATTGACATGACATTGGGGTTGGATTAGAAATCTGGAAAGTCACTATTAAATTCATTATTAACAAAAATAGCAGTTTTTAAGTGGCTGCAATTCCTCATTACAATAGAGGCTACCAAAGCACAGCGGGATGATGACACACAGGAAGCCATTTTAATTACTTCTCTCCCACTCGTCACTGTAACTGTAAGCCCTCTAAAAGCAGGGAAGTATTTCCCAGCATGCCCTCATGCCGACTGCCTGTGGCTGTGCGTGCTTACGGATCCAGCCTGGTTCTGGTCATACTGCTGAAAGAAAAAAATGAATGGGATTCCCCGAACCTTTTCCCTGCAGTTTTCCTGCCACGGGAGGGCGACGAGGAGGGGGAGGCGGGGGTGGCATGCAGGGCCAGAGATTTAAAATGACAGTGAGGCATAAACAAAAGATCTTGTCTAGGGGTATCATAAAAGCAAAGTCCTTTACTGGGCACTCAAGGGACCGACCCAAATGGGCCACTAAAATAAAACAAGCACCCTCTTCCCTCGTTGTGGGGTGGTATTGAGGATTGTCAGTGGGGAGAAATCTAACACTATCAGGGACAGGCGCGGGTTGACGCAAAGACCAAATGTTTTGATACAAAATGGCAGGCTTAATGTTAGCTTGACACCATTGGAAATATTACTTCAGGCTTTCGTTCATGTACTTTAAACGAAAACACCAAAACGGGAGCAATACTTCATTTTCACAAAGGTATACAGCAACGCTCAAACTTTTCTTGTCATTCCCCATAAGGTGCCCTGTTTTCTGTGTTGATCTGTACAAAGCGGCTCTGTTCCACCATCACAGGAAATGCATGCATGTATGCTGAGCAGTGGCACCATTGGGAAACCTGGCTCAGATCTGCTATATATTGTCTAACACAGTGGTTTGTTTTAAAATGTAGATGATCGCGTGTGTTTTCACTCTATTGAATAAGGCTTGAAGTGGTAAATCAGTGAAGCACCAGTTCTCCATCTCTGTCATGCTTTATTCTTGGTTTTTCTGTGCGGGAATTGTTCAGTACTGGCTTCCCATCCAGGGCATATCTCGGCCTTGTGTTCTGTGCTGCCTGGGATGGGATCCATATTCAGGGATACATTCATGTGTTGGCTATCCTAGGCTACAGCCCAGGGTTCCGGCAAACATCAAGGCCCTGCCACGGCTCAGGAAAAACAGAACAGCTAGTTAGATCGGCAGCACCTGAGATTCTAGGCTGATGTCAGCTTTGGACTCGCAGTTAATTTGCCCCTATCCAAGTTCCACAATGACCTTGACCAGCATAGAGAGTTAAAAGATGGATGGATGGATGGATGGTTGAATGGATGGATTTTTGGTTCTTCGTTTGCTTAAGTTCAGCTGACCTCTGTATAGCTCCATGTGTTTCTGATTAAAATGTAAACAGAAAAACTAAAAATGCCCTCTAGAGTTCAGAAGCTACATAAGCTTTTATTGCCCCAATGTTAAACAGACAGAAAAGATCCAGTTTTACTCGCATAGACAAGGCAGTTATACACCCATTCTGTCACTTTGAAGGATTTCATCTTTCACCCGTGGCCACCGTTGGCTGACTCGTCACACAATTCTTAAGCTTCTCTTCCATATTCTGTGCTTATCACATAAAGTCTTGCCCAGCATGTCTCGGGTTCGATTTTCAGTTGCACACTGTGTCCGTTTTTAGCTTTGCCTTCTGCAGAAAATGATTGCCATAGCTGAGTTGTCTTGGTGAGCCGCTAATTGCTCTGTACACTCAACTGTGTTCTTCACTAAGTCAAGGGACCTGTCTGCCCTCGGCATTGCACAGTTTTGTTCCCGTGTTGAGTAAATGCATCTTGGTTTTATTAAAACTTGGGGCTATTTGCTTAGGGTTCAGACGAGGGCCCCAATTACTATAAGCCTGCTGTGTTGTTTAGTAATCAAAACAATAACTACTCTGCCAAGAAGACAATTCCTTTTAGGGTTTTGTGTCAGAAATCCAAACTGGCTAATGGCAATATTTGAACAAGGTGGTAGGCAAAAATTTTTAAATATTAACATTGATTTACTTGTCATTTCAAAAATCACCCTCCACTAATACAAAGTCTTTCAGAATGATAATTTAGATTATTCTAGATGTAGATCATGTTAATGCTCTAGGCAGGGCTTACCACATACTTGACATACTGAATTTAATTTGGCCTGTAAATCTGTTAAGGTGTTGATTATTTTACAACTTTTTACAATGAAGGAGACTATATAGTTGTGCTTAATTTTCCCCTTTGATAATTTCTTGCATTTCGGTACAGTACTAGTGTTGTCCTACCCTAATATTTGTGATATTCCTGCATTGTTTTTCATCCTGGACATGTTTATCTCTAATGTATTTCTTTGTGTTATTTTGCACCTGATTAATTGATAAGCTTTAGTACTGGTTGTCAGGTTTTTCCAAGAGGGTTTTGGCACATGTGGTGCAAGGTGTGCTGTTGCTAGGCAACACCTTCAGTTTTGTGTCTCTTGTTGACACTGGGAAGCGTGCTTGGACTTTCTTACACTGCGGGATCTGGGAATTTTGCATAGTGCCATACTGATCCACACAGATGGGCTATGCTGATTGCTTAACAACAGTTCAAGGTTGTATTTAGTAAATGATTTTACCTAATAGCAGTTGTGATGTAGTCCACAACATCTCCTTTTTCCTTGGGTTCCATCCAAATTTACCTTCTGGAATGCCACGTGACATAAGAATGATTTCACATACGATCAATGTAATCAAAGCAATAATAATACCATTAATTAGAGATATTTTACCATTATATTTCAAAATTGTTATTTCCCCAAATTCCTGTTATATTCAGTACCTAAATTCTCTATGACTATGCATTTACTTTTTTATTAATTGCAAACCATACTAATAGCTTTACGATCAGCACAGACTAAAAGGTAATTCTGTAATTTAATAATACAAACGAAATCACAATTCTGACATTAGCCATGTAGCAGTATTGAAAGCAATCTTTAAAATATTTTATACTTTCGAAGGTACAATGCAATGAGAAACACCACTATTTATGGCAGATGACACTGAATGATAATGCATATAATTCAATTAGAAAATTAAATAATGTAATGCACACTGAAATTAATATTCAGTTATTTGCTCCGCTCTATGCACAGATGCATCCAAAAATAGCACTTCATAATCCAGACAACAACAGCATTATTATTATTATTATAGTTGTATTCAGCTGCTCTAAAAATGGAGGTAATTGTCCCATGTAGACACTCACATTGGAATCAGTAATCCTGATGTAGACCACACACTAACCATTATTCAATTAGCCAAATGCTACAATTGCATCTTGATGGTTAGAATAATCAGAGCAAAGCGGTTATACAGCTGACGGAACAGATCTGCATCAAGGTCAACAGAATAAGGCCCAGCTGTGTTAAATGTAATCTTTTAGAGGCTAATATGTTAGTTATTGAGGCCTGTGTAGTTTTTTTGTTGTAATTTATGGTGCTGAGACAGATACGGAGGCCAGAGTGAGCAGGAGTGAAAATGCTAAGGTTGTAATTATGTTCTCGGACAACCCAACGTGAAAAAATACGACATAAGAAAGTGATTGAGTGTGCGCTGAAGCTCTAAGAAATTAACAATTTATCATTTTTTGTAAAAACTGTGTTATAATTTAAAAAAAAATAAATTATATAAAAATTTTGTTAAACAAGATTAAACAACAATGTACAATTACTGGGATGTATATTAGAGAGCCGTACTGTAAATCCATTAGCAATTAACATTTAAAATTGTACCTATAATACATATATATATCACATTTTTTTATTTTAAAAGTTAAATTAAATTTCAGTAAATGTTAATATGTGATTTCCCCTTTTTAATGTATTGGAACTGTACCAAGGGCATAGCAAACTGACACTGATTCTTAACTTTTACATTAATGAGGTTCTACCAATCTGTCCCAGCCACCTAGCAGGGCACTCACATGAGCTAGCTGAGAGATGTCTAAGGAAAACTATTATGAGATAGAAGTGGGATTGACTACATAACTTATAGTGGTAAATTATAGTGGTTGCATCAGCAGTCTGCAGATAATCAAATAATTCACTGGTACATTGAGAAGCACAGAATTTTTAAAATAAAAATATTTTTATTACATATTTATTAAAGAGTAGTTAGACTCAGAAAATGCATTTCATGCAACAACAACAACAACAACAACAATAATAATAATAATAATAATAATACTTTCATATAACAATTTCTAGACAATTTCAAGGAATGTAACCCAGTGGTAAAACATGTACATTATTTGGAAATTAGGGCGTCCTTACTTTTTCAGTTTTGTTAGCAGTGTTTTTCAAACTCCCATATTTTAGCAAGTCACATCTGGATGGTGAATCCTCCGACTGGCTGGCCCTCCTTGGTAAAACCCATAAACAGTATGTGGTACACGGGCATATCAAAGTCTGTCAGCACTGAGCAAAAAGGATTCCACCCCCTCGCCTTCTGCTCATGACTAACTTAAGTCCGTCATTTAGAGGCGGCCATGGAACTTCGGCTGGAAGGCGATGGGGAGGATTTCCATATAAATACTGAACGGATGTATGAATATTGGAACTTTTAAGAATTCATGAATGAATGTGAGTAATGCCAGATCCTTCTTGCCAGGCCCTTTATAGTACCTCTTGGCCAATGTTATAGAAAAACTCCATTAACACCAAAATGTTTAAAAAGCATCCCAGTTCAATCTATCAGTTTTTAGTTCTCCGTGTATCCAATAACAACATGGGGAGCTATGAAATATATTAATGTAATGATCCAAATGAAGTGTATTAGACTGGCATATCCCTGTGGTGTCCAGTTAAGGGAAGCACCAGCATCTATAGAGTTCAGCTTCCTCTTCCCGTCTATGTGGGCAGGTACAGAGTACTTAATGGTTGCATTTACCCACTCGCTCTAATTGCAGTATTTGCACTCCGACTCCCATCATCTCCAAAGTGCTCCACTTATACCCTCTACCTCATGAAAAGAGTGCTGTGCCAAGCTGATTAGGTAACAGCTGCTTAGATCAAAATAATACTCCGGTTCAATTGGACGATCTTAGTGAGTGTTTTATTAACACCAAGTTCTTCCTATTGACTCAACGGAAAACCCTCAATTACGGGGGGCACTCAGAAACTGATCATCTGTAATTTAGATGTCCATCTTGCAGCGGGTGTGCTGATGCTGTAGTGCGCGCCGTGACATGTTCGCCGGCTCACCCGCTGCGGAGGCATTATCGTAGCGACAAGGCTAAAGCTTTTAACGTTATACTGAAGGACTGTGTTTTTTCCTCCCTGTAGACTGCAGCAGACATAGGCAGCATCTTCAAACTCTTGCCTCAGCTGGAATACATGCAGACAACATTGCAGCCAGCTCTGAGGTTAGCAAATAAACTCTACGAGAAGCTCTCATACGCAGCTGTATGGCAAACTGTACCAAATGTTTAGTCAGACACTGTTGAAAACCTGCATTAATGAAGTCGTACTGTGCCATTTTCACAATACCGTTTCTAAGAATATTGCTTTGTGATTTGTTTTTTTTTTTTAAATTGAGGCATATTTAGTTTTCTTTTTTGGTCACTCTGCGCGTAAAAATATACGTTAACATTTACGCCACGGACAGATCTGTCTTACGTCCGATGGTGCGTCCGTCACGTAATATTAATATAATTTGTTTATCTAAGTGTGCGTGCTTATGTGTGATTATCCGTGAACTATGATTAAAACTGGGGCAGTCTTTGCTTAGCCTTTGGCAGCCTCCCATGAACCATTTGGCCCTTCCGCGGATGGGGAAAAGTTAACAGCCACTAAACTCGGGGCCAAGACGCAGAAATGCGGGGCCACACCGTGCCTGAGTCAGCCTGTGACCTGGGCCTCCACCTGCCTGTCCTCACGTCATGCCACAGTCGTCCGAGGGCCGGGCACACCCTCTCTGGCTGCCCACCATAGCAGAAGGCCTTGACTCATGCCCATCTGTCCTGGTGGCACATGAGCAAAGCAGGGCCCCTGGCAGCTGAGCCGTTTTCACGGGCTGCTCAGTGAGATGAATCTCGAGTTGTGCGACAAGAGTTTGCTGTAAACAACTTTCACATGCATCTTGCTGCCCCATCAGCTCAGAGCCTGGGGTACAAGGGGCTTGACCTAGGTGAGTCTCCATCTAGATTGAAAGTGTACTGATCATACCAGCGAACCCTTATTTAAAAACTATTTCTAACAGGGGCAACATATTTGTGGGACCTTACTTCAAAGTTAGCTCAGGGCATGTGCATTTTCTGCTGGTGATAATGGTTACATCTGCTAGGGGTGATTTAAAAAAAAGATGACACTCCTTCTGAATTATCTTAGAGCTTAGGAGAATTTGCATTTTATTCTTTGCTCCCTGATCAAGCTGTAATAGGACAATTCAATAGAAATGCAAACAAATTAAAAATGCAAGATATGTTATATACGTATATGCCAAAAAGAAGTGTCATAGATTTAAAAAAGCCGGTGTTACATATTAAAGTCTTTATAGAGCATATATAACGGTAACTTGTGAACTCAGAATGAATTTGGCATCTGTTTGCATGCACCAGAAGAATGGAGAGAAGCTGCACCTGCAATCTAATGATGCGTTTTTAAAAAGTTGTTCTCGGTTACATGATATTGCTTAAAATGGAACAATGGTAATAAAAAAAAACAAAGCAAAACAAAGTAAAGTCTTGGCAAGATGTTCAAGTGAATTTATTACTGGGAGTTCTATTACAATATTTACATTTGCAGCTCATGTGTGAGCGTGGGCACGGTAATCAGATGAATGCCCTGTGGACAGCTGGAATAGGAGGATGACTCATATCTGCAACATGCCCTTGATTGGGATTTGTAAGAAAGCAAAACCTCCAGCACATTATCTCCAGAATCATTTGTGGCCCACAATTCACTGCGGCGCCTTTCTATAGGAACGCCTATATCAGCCCTACATAGAAGTGATGGACTGAGGAAAAGATCACCGCGGTTGCTAAGCGCCATTTTAACGGTCGTTACGCGTTTCTTAGTGGCTGACCTTAATGCTTACCTCTAGAAGATTCTGTGTGAAGCCTGTCAACACCAGTTTCAATTAACATGCAGATGGTAAAAAGCTGAATATTGCCGCATCTTTTACAGTATGTCGTGATGTTTGTATTGTTTTTGTTTTGATAACATGTGTGCGAGGAAATTCCCTCATTTATTCAAATTTCGGTATTTAACAACTGTGAAATGTCTGCCTCTTGGCATAACAAGGCAGTCTGTGGTGTATGACTGACAGATGTATGGGTGCTTCTACAATGAACAACATTTCCCCCCCACACTTTTCAGTGAGCATGAAATCCCCCAAAAGCTGAAATGCGATCAATATTTAAGTCCAGAAAAGGCAATCATTAAATTTTTTTTTTACTGCTGCTGTAACAAATTGTTGCCGCAAAAAAACACTCTTTGTAACCAGTAATCACAGAAGATAAAATAAACATTATCATGACATTTTCACAGATTGAAACAACTTGAACCAGTTGAGTAAAAATATGTGTAAAATATTAATGGAATATTAATAATGTATCAACAACCTTTGATAGATGTCATAGCTATCCAAATATATTTTTAAAAAAGAAAAAATGTTTATATACCAATAATAACACTGGTATTGTGCTGACTATATAATATACAATACACCCAACAGTCCCCATAGAGGCATATATTTACCACTATTAAATATTGTATTTGTACTCAATGCCAGTGATTCAGAAAGAAAAAAACATACATTTTCATTTCAAATGTCTTTTGAAATGCTGTTTGTTGTGGTGTTAATTATTTCTTTTTGGGGTTGAATTTTCTAAGGAAGACATCGCTTCTTCTGTTTTGTTTTAAAAAAAATAATAAAATAAAGAAAAGTTTTGGTGGATGAGTCAGCCGCACTGACTCACAGCCTTTGTGGCCAGCAGTGCCCTCGACTAACTAATTGGAAACAGCCTCCGATTTAATTAAAGTGCAGTTGTTACCTCTGCACACCTGACTGACAAGCCCCTGAAGTATCGCCTGTGTTATTTATTTATTTAATCACGGCTTCGTTTCGCAGACCCCCTGCAGCATCTGTCTGTCGGCACGCGGGCTGCACGCAAGGCCTTTTTCTCTGAATCTGCTCCTGTCCTAAAAAGCAGGTTCCTCACCCCACCACAAAGGTCCGACCCTCACCTTTTTTTCCGGGTAGCTTAAACACGGAGCGGAAGGGCTATGAACTCTTAGTAGTACCCACCCGTCTTCGTAAACAGGGGAGCTGGAGACTGTCCCAGGAACCGATGGGGCAGGGGGGGACCCCAGACAGTATGAAAGGCCGTCACAGGGCACACGCTCTTAATCGGAACCGCCAGCACTGCATGCTCACGTGCAGCAGGGGCCGGGCTGGGGGTGGCACATGGTACTGGGGGTTAGGCCTCTGATCATAAGGCTGCCCATTTGAAGCCGGGCCCTGGCAGAACAGTCATCTCCACTGGGCCCCTGAGCGAGACCCTTAACCCCCCAAAATGCTCCAGGAGTGCCAGATAAATGGGTGACCCTGCGCTCTGACCCCAAGCTTCACTCTCGCCTGTGTATGTGTGTGTGTGTGTGTGTCTCAAAGGAGAGCATGATGGGATATGTGTAAGCGAATAGAATTTCTATGTTCTTGTACAGATGGCAAATAAAGCATAATCAAACCCTAACCCTTCAAGGAGAGAGACGACGAGTACTTGCCACTGAGCTACTATATATTATCAAAAGCAAAATTAAAGTGATGTAATAATTTTTTAAAATTGTGATCATCCAGATGCCCAACCCAACTGTCTGAAAATAACACAACTTAGGATGCAGCTGTATATTAAAAACACGGCCGTGACTGCTGCTTTCCCCCCTGTTTTCTGTCATGCAGCATTATCAGTTCATTATCCTACTGAACTTCAGAACTGCTAGCAGGGTTTGTGTGTCTGTGCACATTAACAGGCCTAATCGACGACAAGACTCATTTGCAAATATCCATTCCTGACACTGTACAGATCCTTCGCGCCGGTCTTTCAGATATGTCTTTGATGTTGGAGAAAATCTCTTTCCCTTCTTTTCTTACTTCATTAAAAGTCCATTTGGATATAAAGTCGATCAATGACATATGAACATTAATTTAAATGTAGCATTACTCTTAAAAACTTGCAAACATCCATTGTTATTTAGTTGTACCTATATCTTGTATTGTACCTTTGATGCACTTAAATTCAGTCATAGACATACCTTTGGCTTTATGAACTCTAGAACAATAATATATTCTACATTTAATCACAATGTTTACCCATGCTGCAAAAGTAAAATTTTTAGGGAAAAAAATTACATATTACATGTACTTAAAACATATGTTTAGTAATCTAATCTCTCCTAATTGTACATGGAACTGTACTTTTCTAGTCCAAATGTCTGAGATTTATGTCTAATAAACACACACATACACATATCTTACATGTATGTATTTGCAGTGTAGTCAGTTCATATACATGCAAAATGAAACCAAACAGTGGTTGCACAATTCTTAACTGACTGCATATAGATGCAAACTTAACAGTGGTGTATGACAAATGTTCTCCTGCTTTAACCCTAATCAGCTTATCCACAGATTTATGGTGGTCTTGGAACCTATCTTTGGAATCACATAGAACAAAGTAACATATACCTCAGACAAAAATCATGTTTGTCATAGGGAATTCATAAATATGATTAAATACTCAACAGTCCTTGACTAAAGGGAATTCATGAATTGACCATGAATTGCATGAATTACATCGACTTTACTTCTTTGGACCATAGGAGGAGCATCAGAGTAGTATGTGATTTGCCAGTCAAATACTTGGCTAGGTGAATATGCTGGTTAATAGAATGAAACTGAAACTAAATAGTGACAAGCATCACAGCTTCTCTTTGTCCCACATAAGAATGCATCATAAATAAATTATACTAATAAATCCAGAATATTTAACTAATTAAAGTATTGTCAGAATTTATAAATCTCTAGTTTCATGCTCACAAACCACAAGCGTTGTCACCATCTGCTCTTGTATCCAGTTACATAATAGACTGTAACTAAATATGAGAACAGAAATTGCCCATATGCAGAAACAAATAATTTAATTGATGGAATTATCAAAATGCAGGCCCTTGGTTAAAAAAAAAATCATCTTTCAATTATTGAATTATTTTTTTGTTTTATGATTTTTAAGTAGAAGGTATGGATGGAATGATTTGAAACATTTTGTAATAATATATGAATAAACAAAACGATGATTTGATATTGTGTATTTTCAGAAGTTTAATTTTGGTAATAATGGAAGTTTTTTTTTTAACTGGGAACGTAGTTGGCTGACTCGTCAAGCCCCTCCCTGTCTATGTGTTTGCGCAGTGATGTTGCTGTCACTGCATGCCATTTTCAGGAAACCATATTTGCAAAACATTTCCTTTCAACATGAAACTATTATACATTCAAGAAATAACTGTCAATAAATAAATAATCTTCAAATGCCATGAAAGTACAGATATTGACTGGGGCCTTAGGGCTGGACTTTCTGCAGTAACACTAAATCGCTTTTAGAAAAGCATAAAAAACTCTTCAGTTATTATGGCCTGCTGGCCCTCATCATAGGAGTACATTTTAAGCCTTATTAGTGCCTGCTGGGCTGAGTAGGAGGAAAGAGGATAAGACGTTTGTAATCGACTTTTTGACTTTTTAAAATATTTGTTAGCCATAGGTAGCATTTTAACATGACAAAAAAAAATAAAAAATTTTCTGTGAAATTTAAAGTATTTGTTTCTGAGTTTGCATTCCTTAAACAAATTTGTTAATTACCAAACATCTTTTGTGTGAACTACCCACGTTACATCACTAATTTTAAATTATGTTACCCCTAAAAAACATTTAGAGATTCTTTTAGAGATATTTAAGTTTCTTCTTGCTACCTTTAAATGCTATCCATTGAAGCTGAGCTGGGTGATATAGGATTAATTTTTGTTAAAAACTGGTTTTGGAGCAGCTAATTTTATGTACATTTGAAAATATTTGCATTGGTACAGAGTTACACATTTTGACAAGTTCTCTGTGAAATACCAGTCTATTATGTGAAGTGATGTTTAAGTGTTTTCTACACTATAATGAAATGCAAAAAGATTAACAGACCATTCAGAGGTAAACATTTGCTTTTTATTGTACATAAGCGAACTTCAGCTATAGTTCAAGGTATATATTAAATTCTCAATCCTAACTACTATTTAAAAACTTTGTCTTGGCAAGAAACACCATTCTAGAGTTTATCCTTTAAATACTGAATATAGGGTGGCCAGTTCCTGTTCCTTCGAGCCGCCAAATGTACTTGTGTTCTACTCTTAATTGACTTGCTAAAGACATTATTTGCACTAAAAGTATTTGTGCTTGTATTACGTGTCAATCAAGTGCCAATCATTCACATGTAAACTAAAACCTGCATATTTTTGGTCCCTGAGGGCTAAAATTACATCATTATTGGCTAAAAATCGATTAACTGATTGGTTGATGTATAGTAAGTGTGTTACTCTGTATACCTTATGTGAAGAGTGAGTAATCTAATATTGTGTTAGCTGGGCTTGTCAGGAACTTGATATGTTGGGGACTGTCCAGCCCGATGGCAGACTGTCACTTCATCAGGAGGATCCTACTGTTTGCTTCAATTGTAGTAAGTCTGCGATTGTTCATTCATTTTAATTCCCACATCAATTGTTAGCATTGTTACATTGATTCGTACTGACACTTCAGAGTTTTCCCTTCCCTTGTCATGAGCGAATTGTCTCCTTGCAGCCTGCAGTGTTTCGTAACAGGCTAAGATTGTTTTCGCATGGTGCTGACCTGGCTGCTCTGTGTGCCACGCTTGAGCCGTAGAGGCAGCTGGCCAGTGTCATGGCTCGGGTTCGCTCGTCACGCGGATACAGTTGGCCAACCTGTCCGAACTCAGCCGAACTCCATTCACAAGAGGCTTAACTGAAACGAATGAAGGTGGTTATTAGAGAAACCCGACATCAGATTCCCTAGGGACACAGTTTTAATCTATCAGATGCTGTATTTCATATGTTACATCCATTTATACCTATAAACAATTGGTTTTCCATTCAAAATTGGTAAAAAAAATCCAAGATGAGTTTCTGTAGCTAAGGGCTCTGCTATTTATGAGTGACTCTTTGTTTTGTATTGTATCAGTGTCATTGGCATCTCTAGCTTGTGATTTCAAAGTAAATACTGCCTTGAGTAAAGAGTTCATGTTTTGCATGGGGGAGGGTTGGTATTATATATGTTTTCATTTTGTTTTACTAAGTGCAATAGATCAGTCAAATATGTGTACACTTAACATTATTTTAGAAACAGTGTGCAGTGATATTAACTTTGTTAAAATCAGACTAAATTCTCATTCTGATTGGAATATTTGTGGCCTTTTCAAATTTAACTTTTATATTTCTGTAACCTCATAATAGATATGGTTAGCAGTGTTACTTACATTGTTTGCAATGCTACTAAGGATGTAAATAACTGAAATAAAGCAGCAGAAATGCATTAATTTAAGGTATGCATGAGACACAATTGCAATACTATAAAAACAATCAAGGACCTTCATCATCCAAAAAGTGTATTTTGGATTATATATTTTTTTTGAGAATATCAAAACATTTAAACATGTAAAATTCATTCAAAAGTCAACATTGTGGTTACTGAATGAATTAATAATGACATGTTCATTAAAACATTATATATGCTCTGTTAAAGTTTATGTACTGTACATTCATGTTTACTAATAGGGCTTTCAGTAGCGTGTGTGTGTGTTTTTAAGTCAAACTAAAGACAGTGGAATATTTTGCTTTGCCGTACAGTATATAAAGATGTAGTGGGGAAGAGGGACGATCGGCTGTTTGTGAATGTTCTGAAGTTTCTTAAATTCCTGTAGGCACTGTTTGGGAAGAATGTTTATCTTATGGTCCTTCCAAATACAGCTAGCGGCAGCCACAGTGTGCGGTATTTGCATTTTTTGAGTAATTGTTGGTGCCATTAGAAGAAAATACCCAGTGGCTATAAAGCTGACTTGCAGGGCACCAGTGTCTGTCAGAGCTGGTGACCGTTCATGTCTACCTTTCCACACCCAACCACACCCTTTCACTTTTGGTGCTTTTTTCTAATCTCCTGTACTTAGTGACTTAATAAATTGAATAGAGAGTGAGCCAAAGGCTCGCCACAAGAGATACCGGCTTTGTGATGACACGGGGCTGCTCTCTCCATTTTTTTTTGTTTCATTCTTGGCTAGTTAAACAAATGGAAGCCTCCCCGTCTCAGCCGTACAGTAAGGTGATATTGGAGATAATGCTTACCCTATAAACAAAGCCTGCTGTCGAAAGCTGTCTGGCTCAGCATCCAGCCCTTTATTCACAGCAGCTCTCAATGAAGGGCAATTATTGTGGATCGGTGCTTACTTTGTGATGTTAAACTGGGACGGCTGGGCGTACGTCAGGGCAGCACACAAAGGCCTTTATGCACGGCCCTTCCTAACATGGGAACTCCAAACTTAGCAAGTGGTAAAAATATAATAAGCAGACAATACAAATTAAAACCTCACAGCTACGCTCAAGAGCAATTAATGTTGACCGATTTTAATAACTGGTGTGGATGAACTAGAAAATAGTGCTAAAGTCCCTTTCTTCGCCAATGTCTTTTACTAAAATCCACAGCAGGATATGCCAAAATTCCATGTATCATAGTTAAAAAATTCTAAATTTGAAATATTCCCAGAACACATGGCATTACTCAAGTAATGAGTGCAAGAATTGTGTAATTCTTATTTCGGAATGAAATTTACATTTTAAATGATCAGATATTTAAAATTGAAACATGATAATTAAACAGGATTCTCCTCTGGTTAGCATGAATTATTGTCCATGTTTTTTAAATTTACAAAGTGGATTTTCTGGTATATTCTGTTCAGCCATTGTAAGCTTACTCTCGCTTCCTCATAGTCGGGATGAACTGAATACCGGGATATTTGTGTTCTCCAGGTAGTGTAAATAATTCCTCAGTCTTATTTGACTGTAGCCTTGAGCTAAATCTCTGTAGAATAATTATTCAATGTTACAAAAAAGTCTTAAAAGCCAAAAAACCCTTCTCTCTTTCAAATCCATTTCCCTGTCTTTCATGGGTACTTCCAAAATGGTCTTTGACAACCAAATTTCTTTCTCTTTTTTGTTCTTGTGCTTCTGTGCTCATTCTTTTCCTGAGGTCTTCATTTACAGGACTTCTATTTACGCATCTTAAAGGACATCTTCTCTGGCTCCTTTGTCTTCCTTAGTACCATGAAATTCACCTTGAGGAGAGACACTATTTTGTCTTTAGCTTTTTTGAAATTACTCAGAAACAACTCTTTCCTTTCTGAGCTATATTAAGTGCATATTGAGTCGTTTGCATGTACTGTTGTTGAGTATGTCAGTCAATGATTTGTATTTGACCGAATGATTTAACACTATAATTTTGGGCAAACCAAAGGTATCCCAAAGCAGGTGTATCCCAAAGCACATACACAACTATTTCTTATTTATTTCATATGTATTATTCTATAAAATATCATGTTTATACACTAAACTAAGTATAGAGCGCACACATACAAACACACTCCGGCCATTATTTTGATGCAGGCTTATCATATACATTAAGATAGAAGGAAACAGTAGCCATCCAAGAAACTCACACACCAAATGCTTCCAATCTATTGGTTGTCATATTTTCCAGACATTGTTTGTCATATGATATTGTATGTTATTAGCCTGGTGCAAATTATATGCAGTGTGGCTATGAAACAGAGTGCAAGACAGGAAAAAAAACAGTGTGCCCTTGATCAAATGTATCTATGCTTAAAAAAGGTAGCGTCTCTGTGAAAGTGGAATCATACGGATGCTTTGTTTCCACACGGACAGTACGTTCTAGGTAGCTATCGTGCAGTTGTGTTGGCCAGGAATTTTCACTTTACATAAACCACGTCGCTTTCAGTGCTAAAAGTAAAACTGAGACAGGACATATTGACATTACGCATGTGACACACAGCTGGCAGTAACAGTTATCGGTTACGCTGTGCATCGAGCTGGATATCTGTGTCGCCGGCCTCACGATGAGCTTCTTCCATTTCATCCTAGATTCATTCGGAGGACATTTCATTATGTGTGCCGTTTGGTTCCCCTTCGAGCTCTGAATAAGTTATTACTCCTAATCAGCTAATATAAACAAATTCATTTAGCAAAAGCCTTTGTGTTAACAAGCATGCACAATGACCCACATTCTTTCCTGTCTGCGTATTTTAATCAAACAAATTGTCCGTAACTTAATCTGCATTCTCGTATAGCTTTCACCATTTTTTTTTCTGAGTTAACTACCTAACCATCTAGGAAGCTAATAGACATTCGATATGCAAGATTAATAGTTAGCTAACTTAATATTAGTTCTTTATCTTATTAAGTCACCACTATCTACTTTTAAAGTAAAACTAGTTTGAGCTGAATGCTGTATTTTATAGAAAATGAGTGGGTCACATATTTGTCACATGTCTATTCAGTAAGTATTGAATATAACTTTGCACTGTGAATCCACCATATTTGCACTGCCCTATGTCTGATGCACAAAGTATTTAATTTTATCTTATTTTTGCATACATGTATACACTTCAATACTAGTATCTGTCTCGCTTGTCTGTCTTGCATGTCTGTCTTGCTTGTCGTTGTTAGTACTGTACACTCACCGTGGGGTCTGAGAGTAACGCAATTCCAAACTTTCGTGTGTCCTGTACATGTGTCCTGTACATATGTACAATAAAGACTTTTGACTTTGACTAAGTAGTATTAATACTTAGCCTGTATACAATTGGCTTGCATATTCAAGTAATAATACTTTAGCTACATGCACAGTAACTAATTTGATCCACTAATTTGTAAGATGCTAAAGCTAATTCTGCTCATCAGCATTCGCATATAGTTATGCTATGTGAACTATACAAGTTTACTTACTAAGTCCTGGGCTCAGCTTTAATGCTCCCCCATATATGTCATGCAGTGCTTTGTCATAACAAAGACAAGTTCCCAGTCTTACCCTCAATGTACTATTTTAGAGAGCCAATTAGGCTTGCGGTGTAATGGTTAGGGTAATGGAAATTTTAAGCCTTAAGCATTTGTCTACTCCTATTTGCCTGGGGTTAAATTCAGACTATCCAGATAGCAACACATAGCCAGTTAAATAATTATATCTCCAGTTTTATTTTAGTCTGTGCGTACCATTCGTATGGCGCTTCATGCTAATGCTCAGAATCTCTTGGTCAGTGTTACCATGGTTCCCTTTTACATCTCTGTACATTCCAGTCCCGGTGACACATTATTATTAGATTTTAACATTGCAAATGTAAAAAAGAGAAACGTCGTCGTTAAAACCGCACAAACAGCACGACGCAGGCATTCTCAACAAGATAAAATAAATCATAGATGTTGCAATTAGTGTGTGTCATGAATTTCTAAAGGTTTTCAACTGTGCTTGAATGTATCTTTTGTAAACATGCGGCAAACAAAGATTCTTCGAATTTGCTTTTAAAGCTGTTCTCTGAGGTGCCACACAATGGAAAGCTTTCGGATGGGCTTATGAACAGTAGGAACCAGAATAAATTTTAATAGCCTGGAGAGTGGCGCCCACTTACATAAAGGTAAAATATAGATCCTGAGAACCAAAATCCCACTGAGTAGAGCAGAAATTGTATCGCGTTGATGCTGGAAAGCATTTTTACTTCATTAATTTAATTTTTTTTAACGCTAACTTAAGAATACGTAAATAGATAAAGTGACAAAATACACCCAATTTCTGAATGTAAAGGGCATTTGCAGCATGTGCGAACACCGCTTGTAACAACGTCGTCTTGGTTGTCATTGCAGCCTTGAACTTCTAGAATTATCCCTGAACACTAAGGAAGGTATGGTTGTGCAACAATTATATGCCAAGCCAAGCGCTTCCAGGAAAACACATCGGGACACGGAGATATTGTTAAGCTTTGTGGGAGGACACCCATCAGACACACACACGCACACAAAAAGTGCGCAATAAAGTATCGGTAATTGTTTCAGCTTGGTGTGGCTGTAACCTTGAATATAATCAACTCATTGCTTGTAAGTCTGTTTGATTTAATCTTTGAGTTGTGCTTTATTCATCAGATGTACAATTGAGCCTGGACCCACGGGGGGGAGGGTGGGGTTTAAGGGCCATGCTCAAAGGCCCGAAGATGAAATAACTCTGCTGACTCTGTGATTTGAACCGCCAACCTTCCAATCCCAGTCACAGTATCCTAACCGGCTGTTCTTCGGGAGTTTCCCTGTATGTAAATGTGGCTCCCAAAGACTGAGACCTAGGGAAGCTGGAGGTACAGCAGAATCAATAGGAGTGTTAATTAAGACAAGGTGTAGATGTGAATCACCAGGGCTATTCACTATGTCCAACGACATGTAGGAGCACAAATCCTCTTCTCGGGTGTCCTGCTCCCATCCTGGACTGGGAGGTGGTGATGGGACATCCCCAGGCAATCTGCCTCCAACTGGGCCAAGTGCGGGGTGTTTGGTTAGGTCAGCCCTAATCCGTCAGAGGCAAGTAAATGAGAAGAGCTGTAGGTCTATTAACGACTTTTTCTAACGGCTTTGTCATCCTGATGAGGCATTTAACCATCTGTGAAAATGTTGCCAGAATTGATTAGCTGATTTATTTTTTTTCCCCTGGGAAAAGGCCCCCCCCATGAGATATTACGCATTATAGGTATAGGTTATACTCTCTTGTACTCTTGGCCATTTAACTAACTCAACATTCTGGCAAAGTAGAGCAGTTAGACGACAACAGGGCTTTGCAAGGGCTATAGCTGTCAGTTGTTTAATACCTATGACATTTAAATTAAAAGCAGCACGTTTTGAATAAGACTGTTTTCAGATTCATGCTATATCCATTTATAATACCGTACAATTCATAATTATTTTTTTTTTATATTGATATTCACAAAGAAGCTGAGTCGATCTAATGCACTTATTGGGTGAATTTCCGTGCAGATGGAATTTGTCTCGATGCTTTTACTTTTGTTAGATATAACGATTTGATAATATCAATACTGAAAGGCACCACATGCAAAATCCCAAAAGAGTATACAAGAGTAAACAGGGTCAGTAAGGTGATGGCACTACTCAAATTGTCTTATGATTAATATTAACTGGTTTCAATTTAGCCAGCTAAGTGTCATTGAGAACAATGCCAGTAGATAATGCTATGCCTGCTCAAAATGATATACCAAGTTACACACACAAGCTTATTAGTCATCCATCCATCCATCCATCCATCCATCCATCCATCCATCCATCCATCCATCCATCCATCCATCTTCTCATCCTGGTCTGGCTTACAGGCTTATGCTGGTCAGGATCACAGGACTTATTAGTGATCATTATTTGTAAGCAAACTATAATACTGTAGCAATTGTTCTGGCCTTAGTAGAGTATCTTGGCCTGCTGGTGTTATGGTCAGGGTCACTGCCTTCAGCATGAGACACCTTGGCCCCGAAATATTCCAAGTCTCTCACACTAAAGGTGTGAAATTGGTACATGCAGAACTTATAGAATGAAAACCATCGTAAGATGAATCTGTAAAATCTTTATAGATCCCCCCCCCACCCACTCATCTAGATAATTCTGAGACCCACCCAACATTTCAAAGCTGGAGCTGGGCCTGGCATACTTACACACATCCCTTGTCAGAGCACTTTTTGGCAGGCAAACGTAAGACCAATGCAAGGGCAGGTAATATTTTTGCCCTGTAGGGGCAATGTAGTCTTCCTATGAGCCTCGCCAAGAAGCCGCGTCATAATTAGGTTTGCTGCCCTCAGCGGGGATATCAGGGCTGAAACTTTGCCACAGGTTGCTGCAGTCAAACTCGTCAGAATATGTTAGAAAGTTATTGCCTGAAAAACTACCTGCTTCCAGCCTCCCAAGCATCCGGTAACCAGTACTTGACACCTGAGGTCTGTGAAACAGTTGAATAGATTTCAATTTTTACCTCCTTATCAGAATCCCATTTGCTCCTCCCAATTCCAAACTGATGTCACCTGTTTCCTCTCAAGAATGACAGAGCTGATTACGCCATGACAGGTAAAATGTTAAGCTAGCAGTATGCAGCATGAAATTAAATTTGCACGGAAAATGAATCGAGAGCAGACCCCTGAACTGTTCGGCGACTATGCTTCCTGTATGTTTTATGGGAGGGGCTCATAAAGCATATGTAAATAATCTTTATGGAAGGAATACTTAGAAACAAAGTAGTCTTTTCTAAGAAAAGTCATGCATTGAGAGACATAAATGGAATGGTAACAGTCTTAAACTAGTAAACACATTTGCTACTAGGGCAAGGATATGAGTAGTGTGACGTGAATTGTCGCCAGTGGTGCAGTTGTTTGCTTTCTGTATGCCTTGGGACACTGCACACATCACTGCGCTGCGCTGTGCATGGCTGTCCCAGGGCTTCTGGTGACATTCGGCTTACGCATGTCCTGGCTGGCTAATTAAAGCTGCATGAAGGGGAAGCTAGCGGTGGTTGAGGCTCTCTGACCTAGGTTAGCATCCAGGATGCGCAGTCACTGCTGGGGCATATGCATCTCCTCCAGGGAGCTTGCAGGAAATTGCACCAATTGGCTGAATTTTTTTTTTCCTGCACCAGTTTTTTTTTTTTTGTCTTCCCAGCCTCTTACCGTTAAACATGACAATAACCAACAACGCGAGTATAAATGTCCCCTAAAGTGTCTCATCAAAAGGGGAGGTGGGGGGGCATAGAATACAAAGTGACTCACCTCATTATGTATTTAAAAAGGAATTTAGTGAACTACTTTTTAGCTGTTTGACGGATGTTCCTTTTCATTTTAAAATCTAATGGCAATCTAATTTCCTGCCCATAAACCTCGGATTACTGTTGTGTACCATCTAAATTCCCGCTTGTTGTAAATAAGCACAATTATTTTTTTCTGGCAAAGTGATGCATTAGTCAAAATAGTAAAAAAAAAAAACTGAAAGAGGCTATGTTGAAAATTAAAGATAGTCAGAATGAACATTAAGAATAATGCGATCTTTGTGAAACATTGTGATGTCTCTCCCCTAAATGGCTGTCGACACGTATTCGATAAAACGAAATACAATAATTAGTAAATCCCCTTCAGAGATGTATGACAGTGTAAATTCCTGTGGACATCACTGATGGTTCTGTGGGACAATTTTGCAGCAAATAACTGTTAAGCATATTATTAGATATGTATAAAACGGACCTTTCTTAAGTCTTTGTTTTGAATAATACGCTAGTAATAACTGTCAGTTTCTGCAGGAAATAATTTCTATATATATACATACACTTTAATATTATATAATATATAGTATATACTTTGACTTTGCTAAAAACATGAAAATGCTACAGATAGCGTGCAAAGTGGTGCAGTTAACGACAGGCAAAATCATGTTCTTCAGCGTCAGATAGATTGGCATAGAATTTTTATTAATTCATCATGGGGTTGTTACTTCTGGTAATTCAGCCTGTTGCCGTTCACCTGGAGATGTTACGTGCCCTGCTGATGTACATTTGGACGGTATGCAAATGGCATGTGATCGTGAGAATGGTTTTGGGGCTGACAGATCGACATCACTAATGCCTCCAGGTCAAAAGATTAGCAGGTATTCCGTGCAAGCTAACAAACGCATAGCACATAAATCCTTCCACCTTGTGTTCACATTCTCATGATTTTTTGCCTTTAGGAAGGAGCTGAAAGAGTCTCCCATTTTCTACGTACCTCTCGATTTGCCTTTCGGGAGAAAAGGCCCTTCCTGTATGCAACCCTTAACACTAGTGCCTGTCAGCTACAGTATGTGCTATTGGGCTGTGACGGGCTGGCTAACCTCTCTGCTTTGTGACAGATAGCTTAAATGCGCTGGCTGTAAGATGCTTGACAGGCCACTGTTACTCAACCAGAAAGGCCCGCAGACAAACTCCAATTTGCACTTTTAGCAGTCGTTTAAGGCAGACGGGTGACGCAACAGTGTGTGCTTAATTACAAGATTTACAAATGAGATGTAAATCGAATTGTGCCCTGATCCCAGGGTGACAGGGAAACGGACCCAGGCAGCCCGCTATGCGGAAGGCGATCTTATTCCAAGCCGACTCTCTCCTTAATGGTCTATCTGCTATTGTAAGGAGATATTTAAGACTCCCGCTGATATTTTAGATCACTAGCTCTAATTGAAGTGCATGGAGATGCCAGAGGATCGATTTGTGGGACTTCTGTTGGCGAAGTAGTGGAAGAACCTTCTCAGGTTTATCTTTCCTCAGTCAGCATCAGGTTCTGATCTTCTTTGTGTGCAGATAATTTTAAAAAACGCAATGTTAAATGAAAAGATTTTTCATCAAAAGTATTCATGCTCAAAAATGCTTCCGCTAGACTCACTGTGCCACATGGTTTTTTGTATCTATGTGGAGCGACAAGCAAACAAGAACAGTCTTGTTCCTTTTTATGTGTAATTATGTTTAATTAAACTTTGCGTTGCTTTTGACTCTGCTGTTCCCTCTGCTGGGACAGGCACTTATTGCACATCCTCACTGAATTTTAAAATATCTTTCTCAAATTTCCAAATTAGTCTGAATGTTGGCTTTGTTAAGCTTTTTGAATGGTATCTATGGGAAAATCTTAATATTCTCAAAAGAAAAAAAATGTTGCATGATATCAATTCACAGAGCTCTCTGTTTAATTCCAGTTTCAGTTGTTCCAGTAATTTAAAATTGAATGACTTTACTGTATTAAGGAAGGATTATTAATAGTATTATGTGTGTTTTTGCTTGTGTATTTTATTGAAACTCCCTGGCAACGGACTTTAGCATTCATTTTTTGGGGATACTTAATGCATCGCATGAAAGTTTAAGCCCAAGCATCTGTCTTAATTAAATATATGTCACTTGAGGTTTTAGGCAGCTCCAGTCGATCTCTGGGAAAAGGGTGAGAGATGTAATTTTCGCATCACCTTAAGAGTTTTTGTATGTGATTCTTCTGCTCACTGACCTGGATTTCTCACTCGCTCACTCACTCACTCGCTCACTCATAGCAGACAGCAGAGAGACAGAGACAGAGAGAGAGAGGGAGAGCGCAGCACCAGTGAAATATCAATGCCGATGACTCACTTCGACTTTAGTGTCAATCACCACTGCAAATGCCAAGACCATTATAGCCAAATCCTTGAGGGAGATGTTACGTCTGTTTCTGCTACAGAGATGCTTACATTTTAAAGGGGCTAGTGTCCTATTAAGGATGCCTGTGCAGATGATACAGGAGGCGTTAATATTTCATGTATTTTCCAAAAACGGGTTCTACTCATAAACGGGAATGATAACCCGGAATAAAAATTCAGGGACATACAGTGTCAAAAAATCAAGGAAATATCCTCAGAGAACCTGCAACGGAATTAGACTCTGCATTAGATTTTGTTTGCTGATGCCTGAATTTCACAATTTAATACTAAATACTAGCCAGATTGCTTGATAATATACATACATACACACACATGCACGTGCACACGCACACATATATATAAACATACATACATATACACACACACACACACGCACATATATATAAACATACATACATATACACACACACACGCACATATATATAAACATACATACATATACACACACAGACATATATAAACATACATACATATACACACACGCACATATATATAAACATACATACATATACACACACACACATATATAAACATACATACATATACACACGCACACATAAACATACATACATACACACACACACACATATATAAACATACATACATATACACACACGCACACACACATATATATAAACATACATACATATACACACACACACACACACATATATAAACATACATACATATACACACACACACACATATATATATATAAATATAGTGAAGTCACTTTGAAAAATGTAATAGCTATGAAATTAAAATATTTTTATTGCGTAAAACTGTGCTGAGAAAACAGGTGGCAGAGTAATATAGTGCTTAGCATTGTTGCCTCCCACCTCTGGGACCTGGTTTCATGTCTCCACCAGAGTTCCATGTGTGTGGAGTTTGCATGTTCTCCTTGTGTTGTTGTGCGCTTTTTTTTTTCTGGTTTGCCCCCACAGTCCAAAAGTATGCTAGTTGCATGTGTGTGAGTGTGCCCTGTCATGGGAGGGCACCCCATCCAGGGTGGTTACCTGCCTTGTTCCCATAGCTCTCAGGATCGGCTCTGGACCCCCCATGACCCTGGTTTCTGGAAATGGATGGATGGATGATTTGAGAAGACGAAATTTATGGGGCTGGGGGGTGAAAATGAAACAAATATTTAAAATGGTAATTTATAAACAATCAATACTATAATTAGCACAGAAAAGTCACTTGTGAACTTCTAATTTGAAGGAAAGGTTGATGGTTCAGGTCCAAGGAAGCGCTCTGCTTTGTGTAAGGTGGCTTCTCCTGTGTAGTGTCCCCTAGTGGCCGTAATACATCATGTCCCTCTGCATAAAGGCATGTGCTCACTGGGTATCTCATGTAATAAACGAAATAGAAGACCTATTCTAGTCTGAATCTCATGTTTGGCCGAATAGCCACATCTCCATTGGGCCCTTGATAAAGACCCTTGGCCCCTTGGCTATGCTCCAAGTGGTGCCAGACAAATGGATGATCCTGTGTTATGACCCCAGGCTTTGCTTTTACCTCTATATGTGCAAAAAATGCCTGATCAGATTTAATTGACCACATATGTTCAGACACACAGGGAATTTGTCTCTGGTTGCTAATGGCTCTTGCACGAATAGTAGACACACACAGAGTTGCGAGATAATGGCTGCATTCAGTCTGGCTGGTATACACAACATGCTTGTCTGTTTGGTAAATGTACACAGAATGCCATGTAGCATATGGTGGAATGAATACAATACATAGAACACCATAAGTGCAGTGAGTTATTTACAATGATGAGGTATTGCATGGGGACGGGGGCGGGGGGGTAACTGCAAGTGAGCTGAAATAACTGGGTCAGGCGTTCATAAGAGTGATGGCTTCTGGGAAGAAACTGTTCTTGTACCTGCTTGTTTTGGCGCACAGTGATCTACAGTGCCTGCCAGAGGGGAGAGGTTCAAAGAGGTTGTGGTCCAGGTGTGAGGGGTCTGTAATGATTTTCCCGGTCCGTTTCCTGACTCGGGATGTGTACAGGTCTGGAGGGTGGGCAGGTTAACACCGATGATCTTTTCTGCAGACCTGACTATTCATTGTATCCTGTTCTTGTCTTTTTTGGTGCTTGATCTAAATCGGAATGAGATGGATGATCTGAGAACAGACTCGATGATTGCTGTTTAAAAGTGGAGCTCAACTCCCATGGCAGGTAAAAGTTCCTCAGGTGGCACAGGAAGTACATCCTCTGCTGGGCCTTTTTTACGATGGACTTTATGTTGGTCTCCTATTTCAGCTCCTGGGAGATTATAGATCCAAAAAATGAAAATGTTCCAGGACAGACACAGTGCTATTACATATGGCTGGGTTGGGGTGAGTGTTGGGGTGAGTCTTGGCGGAGTTCCCCTGAAGTTTTTGAGCATGTTCAGCACCAGGTTGTTACGACCACACCAGAGAGCCAGCTGATCAGATTTAATGTGCAGACTCATCATGATTTCTGATGAGTCCAATGATGGTTGTGTAGTCTGCATATTTAAGGGGTTTGACAGAAGGGTCCTTGGAAGTGCAGTCATTGGTGTAGATGGAGAAAAACAGTGGGGGGAGCACACATCCCTGGGGGCACTGATGTTGACTGTGCCAGAGCTCAATGTGGGATTCCCCAGTCTCACTTGCTGTTTCCTATCTGGTAGGAGGTTGGTGATTCACGTCGTAAGGGTGGGCACAGAGGGCTGAGTTTGGAGTGGAGGAGCTCTGGGATGATGGTGTGGAAGGCCGAGCTGAAGCCCACAAACAGAATCCTTGCATAGATCCTTGGATTATGTTGCAGGATGTAGTGTGGTCCCATGTTGACTACATCATCCAGCAAGTTGTTTGCTTGGTAGGCAAACTTACAGGGGTCCAGGAGAAGGCCTGTGATGTCCTTGAGGTGGACCAGAACCTGTATTTCCAGATGCCAGAGACACACGCCTGTAGTAATTTTGTCATTTTATTGTGGATTTATTTTAAGATTCGGCATGATAGTGGAATGTTGTAAACAGTGTTCTGATCTGTTGAAGATCTGGGTGAAGTCAGAACCAATTGACCATTTACACCAGGCCCAGTCGGTGAGACACCAAGTGGCCTTGATGCAAACAGCAAATGAATCTTCATTTTAAATAAATATATATGGAGGGTCTCTTAGTTCTTCTCGCCCAAGTTCCTCACTTCATCACTCCTGTACGTTAGTTAATGTCTTTATGGTCATGCCCACAAACGGCAGATACACATGGACGTGCCAAACCAACTCGCATGTATGTACCATGTGCTATGTGGCATAGCCTCTTCCTTTCGGCACCCAGTGGCAGAAACCTTGCAAGGATAGCGCACAACAGCCAACAGGTGTTGTGTTCATCACAAATAATTCCAAAGTCAACTTTTTTCAAGAATAAACCTTATTCGCCATGTATGTTATAGCCCGAGTACAAAGAATTTGATCTGATGTCATTGGTGATATTAAAGTAAGTTAAAAGAAATACAAAATAAATACAAAAATAACATAACATAGAGTATTGTTATAGTATTAATGTAAAGCAATTACCAACCAGCAACATAAAGTATATACAAATAAACAAAACGAGACAGCTGGATTAGGTGCAATGGAGCAAACTGCTCAGACAGTCTAATGCAGAATCAACCAGAGGTGGAAAATTCAGGCCCAGAAAGTACAAATCTAGACCGAGGTTTTGTTTTAACCAACCAGCTGAGTACTTTGTGACTGTTACTCCAACCTTGGACATTCTTCAACTGGTTGGTTGGAACAAAACCTTGATCTAGATTTGTACTTTCTGGGCCTGAATTTTCCACCTCTGGAAACAACGACACAGATACACGGTGTTAAAAGAACTGCAAATGGAAAAAATGGAAAATATTACTGCTGTAAAATAATCCTTAAACATCCATCCATCAATCCATCATCCAACCTCTCAATCTGGATAGGGTCCCCGGAGGCCCTGGAGCTGGTCCTGCACAGCAGAGGGCCGGAGGCAAGGGAACTCCTTTGACTGGATGCCATTATCATTTTCTGAAATCAATAAATTCTTGGATTTTGAATGTGCTGACTACTATAAAAAATGTTCTTTGAATAATATCTTATAATACTGTCTCGCTGCTAAAATGACTAGGGTAAGTACTTAGAAGAAGGATGGATGTTTCATAATTAAAATAAAATATGCCCATCTTTTCAGTAGGAACCCTTAAAACAGAAGTACTGGATTTGTTTTAGTTTAGCAGTGCCTGAGAAGTTGTATCTGCAGTGTACCCGTTTGCATTGTATTTTCCTTGCTCTGTCAGATGTGTGACTTGATACATTACACCCACCAGCTCTAATATTTAGGGGTACGCTCTGGCTATTCCCATAGCAGAAAGATAACTGCTTTGGTCTGAAGACCAGTTATAAAATAGCAGTGATGTTTACTCTACTGGAAAAGGCTGACGAAAAAGCTATTTTTTTTCACGTTGTTCCATGTGCTGAAAGGCACAACAGGTGAATTTGTTAGAAGTGTGCCTCACCCCACCTCAGACTCCACTGGTTAAATGCGAACCAAATACATGCCCCCTTCTATCTATCTATCTATCTATCTATCTATCTATCTATCTATCTATCTATCTATCTATCTCACCACTGCATTGACTGCAATAGGAAAATAGATTTGTGTCTATTTTTAAATAAACCAAACATTAATTCATCATTCTTCAGAGCTGCACTCTACACATTAATTTTGCATATCTTTTTAAATGAGATGAATTTTTTTTTAAATATACATTTGTATGTAATGAAGGTTGGTATTACTTGTCATTCTTACGATGAAGTTCTTAAATCATTCAATGCCCAGTCTGACAGGTTCAAGTTTGCCTTTATCAATAAAATTAAAATTATAATAAATTTGGTTTACCTGTGGGTAGCACTGTGACCTGACACCGCTAGGGTTGTGGGTTTGATTCCCATTCTGAGATAAGATGATGCTTTATTTGCCATTTGTACAATTATGACTACAGCTACATTGGAATGCTTCTTTTCATATATCCCATCTTTCTTTCATTTTATAGGACACACACACACACACCTACAGGCGAGAGGTGAGCTTTGGGTTGTAGCGCAGGGTCAGGCAGTGTGCAGCCTCCCTAGAGCAATCAGGGCTTAAGGGCCTTGCTCAAGGGCTTTGATCTGGTGACCTTGCGATCAATGTGTCCATGTTCGTGTAACTCTACTCCTTGTATTCTGATTTCAGTCAGAAAATATCTGGTATAGGCAAGTTAGTGCCACTAAATTGCCATTTTGTGTATCACTGTAATCATGAGGGTGTCCCTTGCCTTGTCCAGGCCGACCGTCACCCTGCACTGAAGACGTGGTTATGGAAAATGCATGCCCTTTTTGCAAAAGTGCCGTTTTGTGCAATTAGTTGCGCCTTAGGCACTGTCTACATGCCAGTTAAGGTTGAAAAATAACTCTAGAGAGGGCCCTGCATTTGACACAAAGATTACAAATCTACCATGTGTTTTTTTCATCTTAGAGTGCAGCAAGGCTGTTACGTAACCAGGAAAATCTGGCCTTTGAATTCATAACTTCTGGATTAAATTATTGTAATGTACTGCTAACTGCCTTACATGCCATCTTCAATATGTCTGACAAGGTTTCCTACCAGAGCTAAGCCACATGAAGCCATAAACACATCAGCTCTACCTTGGCCTCCCTATATCGACTTCCTGTGTAATTCAGGATTGAATACACCATAACCTACTTTAAGGTTCTGAATTTACTTGCTCGAGGGCGCCTTGGTGATCTTCTACTCCCAAATCCTTCTTATCGGTCACACTGGTCGTGTTGTTGTATCGGTAGCTGATAATCACACAAAGACCAGCAAATCCTCTTCGTAAGGGCCACTCGCTTAATGGTGTAATCCGCCCGCTTCTTTTTTGGGGCTTGAGACATATTCCTTCCTTTGGGAAAATAGAGCTATTTGGAGTAGATTATTGTATAGCTAAAAGTGCTGAGAGGGTCATGAGACATAGAACTGGGAGTATAGAAGTGCTGTCCTCATGCCATCAAGTATGACCTATCGGTGGTGATTTGCCCTCATTTAGTGCATGACTATATCCCTGTCTCCCTCATGATTACATATACCCTTTGTTTATGTATTTTAATTATCCTGTCATGGGGTGTTTTGCTTTCTTCAGCTCTCATAGCTCAACAAGTAGACCATTGTGCCAACAATGCAAAGGTCGTGGGTTTGAATCCCAGAGAACACACATAAATTATAGCTCATCCCTTTATTGTTACTAACTTTTGGATAAGCAGATTAATAAATAAATGTAAATACTTGCTTGTTTTGCAGCTGGATAATCACTTTAATAACAGTGCGTAAGTGTTTTCTTAGTGAAAATACAGAAAGACTCTTAATGGGCTTCTAACTTCTTCTCAGGTCTATCTGTCTAAGAGGCCACAGACTACTTACAATATCCAGTAATTAGGCATTCGGTCAGCCAGTCTACTACATGTGTGTAAATTCCAACCACACTCACCTGGGATCAATAGTTGTTTGTGTAAATTTCACCCAGTAATTATACTTTTAGTAACCGCTGCATATCTGAATTCTGTGTTATCTTGCTGTCTGTTTGCAGTAGGTTTGCTTTGTCTGCACTGTATGCACTGTCTTTGCACCTTGTCTGTTTGCAGTAGGTTTGCTTTGTCTGCACTGTATGCACTGTCTTTGCACCTTGTCTGTTTGGCACTATATGCATCTTTGTCTGTGTACTATGTTCTTGCTGCTGTATGCAGCAGAATTTTCAAGATTTCAAGAATTTTAATCTTAATCTGCCTTCCTTTCAGAAAATAATTTTCAGTTGTTCTCCTATTGGAATAAATGATTCTTACTAGATGGAGAGAAAGCTGGCTTTGGCATTGGTTTTGACTATGTCAAGAAATCTGAAAGAATTTTCTCAAACATTGCTTTGAGGCTCCTTACATTTCATTTTATATATTGTTTTTTTTTCAATTTTCAAGTATTTGCAGAAAAAAATTATGATGCAAAAATATCCTACTTCCAGTGTCCTCGAACTTTTGACTAGTACTGTATGTCAAAATAATACATTTAAGTGACACTTTTATTAAAAGCAAACTTTTTATATATTCATACACCAGGAAATTTTATTGGAGAAATTCAGGTCGAGTGACTTGCACAAGTGTTTTGCAGTAGGGCCTGTCATGGAACTTAAACCAGCAACCTTAAATTGCAAATATAAGTTCCTAGCATCTATCATACATACAAGGAACAGCAAATAATAAACAAAGCATAACAATTTCAAATAAGAGGATTAATTGCAGACTGCAGTTAAGAGCAACTGACTGTTCAAGGCTTTTTTTTAAACATCATTGTTAGGAAGGTAACCCAGCATTCAAGTGTTCAAGGCAGAAGATCTGTAAAAAGTATCATTGTTCAGCCTACAATAGAACCGCCACACTGCTCATTTCATTTTCATAAAACAATTAAAATCCTGGGTGAGGTGTCTGGACTTCATTAATCGAGTTGCGCATTAACTTTTGTTTAATAGTCACAAATCAAACGGTAAGTCAGCCTGCTGAGCATTCCTGGAGAGGTATGGGACAGCTCAGTAGCACAAGCAAATGTAAACGGTGGACAACTGTCCCCCTCATGGTGATCAGTTCCACTGGACACGACAGTAATAGCATATTCATTAAAATCTACGATTTATTCTGAGTTGTGTCATTAGCCCATACGGTCTAGATAGGATATTGTCATTCAGTGAGTTCCTGTAAAAACAGTGCCACAAGAAATGTTGTGCAGCTAATTGATTTGCTTAATGATCCTGTGGGTTCTAACACCATATTTTCAAAAGCATTAAATTAGCAGCTGGTTGTACACCACAAGCATTTTTTAAACAAAAAATTAATCTGGAGTCATTGCAACTATAATAGTAAAAAGAGAATATGGTCATGGTCAAACAGTATAGTTGCATTTCCAATGAACAATAACTAGGATGAAAAATAGGGCCAAACACTACGTAGATACCCTGTGGACAGCAAAATTCATCTGAAAGTGAGATTTGGTTGAGAGTCTTCTTATTATATATTTTTTCTTTTGTTATTATTTACTAGTGCCTGAGTATTCTAGACTTTATGCTGGCTCTAAATTGGAATGGCATGCCTTGAATAACTATGTCAATTATATAACAGCAGAAACCGATGGCACTTTTTAAAGCAGGAGAGCCACTGTTGACGAGTTACTCATTGCAGTTTCAGGTGAAGTAATATATAGGTTACATTCACTGACAGGTAGCATTGATGCTGGCCTACCACAAGATAAAAAGTCATATATCTGTCAATATATTGGGGTTTCACACTCTTAAGCAATGTAGGTCTAGGATCACGCATACATAGTAGGGTGTAAAGTGTAGGCACAAAGGTCTGACACAAAGAAACCTTATAGACAAGAATACGCTAAACTATACACTAAATACTGTACACTAAACTATACCTAAACCATACCAATACAATAAACATATGTCTGTCTCATATCCTGAATATGATTGGATGAGTTGCTAAGCTAGCTTTTCCCATCATTATTGTCAGCTTCTGCTGTATTAGTGTCCCTTCTTCTTTCTGGACCCGTGACTCCGTATCTGGGCCATGTAATGTCATCTCCAAAAACCCAATGGGTGGAACAGGGAATCGAAGGTTAGGCTACGCTAGCCACCAGTTGATTTCTTTCCCTTATAGAAAAAGGACAATGTTGTGTGCCTGGCTCGTCTCCGTTCCCTTTCCCGCCGACGTCTTTGCACATGTGAGGACGTGATCAGAGACACGCGTACGCGTCACGTGTGTCGCTTTTCAGTGGAGAACGAGCCCCACTGGGGCCGTAGTGGATGGACTTGGAATAATAGCGGGAGGGTTAGCATAGCCAATTTGAAGTTAGGCTGAAAAATAATCCAAAAGGCAGAGAAGAATGGCCCTCAACTGCACGTCATTAAATTAATGTGCCTCAAAGGGGCGTGGTTTAACCCTGAATTTAATAAAGTAACATGTTTTTTCCCTTGCATTTCAGAAAAACAAAGATGTCGTAGGAGTGATTATGGTGTCCTTTCTCCTATTGTAGCAGGTAAGCCTTACTCCCACCAGCCCTTTTAAATGCACCACCCCTGGTTATATTTAATATTAATGTCTACTGCATTGCCAATGAAGGATAATCCATCTCCCGTTATTGCAATAAAATCCACCTTGTGTCGCCTCCATTTTCTAAAAAAAAGAAAAAGAACGAAAGTTTGTCAGTTAAAAACTGCCAGGCTCCTGACTGTGCTCTCTGTATTAAATTGCGAGTCGTAGGGAGAGAGGAACCCCGAACGCCCACACCTGGCTGGTAGGCCTGCATCTCATTTGTCAGCTGAGCCCACGACTATAACGAGGGGGAACACAGCAGCACCGAGTCACCCGTTCTGCTTGGGGGGCGGGGGTGGGGGGGGGTATCGTGGACACCGCAAAGCCTTAAAGATGAGAGAGAGGACCTCCAGCTCCTTCCGTTTAATAAAAGAACTGCGTGTGCATGAGGGAGGAAGAGGCAGAGATGTTCTCTGTGCCGCAGCGTGGGCAGGAATCCTTTGACGTCGATTCTGGGGAAACCTCTCTCCCGGGAATCGCTCGCTACAAAGACACACGTAGGAGAGAGGCGAAAAATAAAAGGGAAAAAAAAATCTTGGAACATGTAACTTTGTCAGCACCAATATTCCTCAGCAAAAAAAAAAAAACGAAAAACAAAAGACGAAAAAAAAAAACCCCTGACACCCACTCAAAATGAGAAGTGAGAGAAGCTACCAATTAGCCAATATTATTAGAAGGCTGTTTGGAAGACTGGACGGCCTACACAGTCCCTCCACACGCAAGCACTCATTACGTTCTCTCTCTTTTTTTATCCTATCGATGCCTCTGTGCTTTAGAAAAAAGTACAACCTAGAAGAAATGTATTTAAATGCTGCTTCTTATATAATTTCTGAACATCATCTCTATGTATCAGCTGTATATTATTAAAATTGTATAATGTCATATTATTGTGGAACAAGAATACCAGCCTGGAAAGAGTAAACTTCCATAATGAATGCAACCTGATATTTCAGTGTGGTTTTCAAGGATTTCAACAATTATTGACCACTCTGCTTATGAAATATATTGTCAGGATCGGAGGGCAGGGAACAGTAATAAAAAAAGAGAAACGCGCAGCTGATGTATGATAAGATGCTTCTCCTCCCACGTGTCTTTTGAGGTCTTTATTGACTGTTAGGGACTATGTTTGGTAGCACGCTAAAGCAGAGAACCACGTCAATCGTGATATAAGAACCTTCTGCTGAATGACACTTGCCGAGTGGGCTGGCAAGTGGAGATAGTGTGGATGTGGACAGAAGGATGTGTGATTCTTCTGATCACCAGATGCATCATAAGAAATGTCAGAACTAAGTGTGATTAGTAAAAGGATGATGAAGATAAATAGTTTCGCCAGTGGACATGGAGAAAGTTTGAAACTGGCATAAACTAACAGCGTCAATAAACTTGCAGTTTGCTATCTGTGTGCTGTTAATAATAGGGCAAGGATTTGGAGCTCCTGGACATGGCGATGGTGTGTTGCACTGCAGGTTAGTGCTCTATGGTTGCTGGTTCAAATCCCATAGGTAGCAAGTGATGCTTCCTTTAGGCCACTGGGCACAACTCATAACCCCCATTGTTCCAGGTACACTGTCTGACACTCATTAATATGCTACTTTGTATAAAAACGTCAGCTAAATAACTATATGCATGTATTTAAATGTAAAGCTTGCTAATAGTAAATAGTAGCTCCTACCATAATAGGTTACTGATTATTTTATTTAGTTTTAAATAAAGCAAATGCATTCTTGCTGGTACCATTTTGTTAAAGCACCGGCCTTTTAACCTCACGCACCGTGTTTAGTCAAATTATCTCATCGCCTACAAGTCAGTGACACGGCGTGGCAAAGCAGTCCCTGTTGTGTAGCATCCATATGGGAGCTGGTCTCCGTGGCGAATGAAATCCCTTAATTCCTCCTCGGAGCCGAATCCTCTCTCAGTCCACCGCATCAGGCTTTTCGAGTGCACCAGCCCTCCCTCTGCGAGTCCTGGGAGGGAAGGCGGCCCAGCCAATGAGATGCACTCACGTCATCATCTGTTATGAAATCAAACACCAGTGCATTCCCCTTTTTTTGTACGTGTCTGGGAGCCGAGGGTAGTCTGATTTAGCCTGGCTCGCATCCAATGGAAAGTCAGCCGCGCGCATTCATCTTCGCCTTAGCATTGCACGGGGACGTGACGTGTGCCGTTTAACCCCAACCGTAGCCTCAGGAAGGTGCGGAGCAACGTCGGACTGTCACCTCCAGTTTTTCCTGAGCTCTGTTAGAAAGTGAGCAGCGAGGGGCTGGGTTCGATTCCCTCCATGATGTATTAGCTGTTTGTTTCAAGATGGCATGGGGAATGCGGACTGGCTCGCTTTCCATCTGCTGGCTTTGACAGCTGGGCTTCTTTCCGTCTAGTCTTTGTAGGTGACGCTTACCGCCAGCTGGATGACTGTAGACTAAACGGCCTTCCCTGTCATACGTGCTCTGTCCTTTGCTATTAATCTGCTTTTGGGGAACTCGCACTTGCAAAGAGTTGGAACTGCCCCACCCTTCCCATGGGCACCGTCCATTGAGGGGGAGGAGAAAGGATCAGATAACTGACCCCTTCAAAGTGCAAGAAGAGAATGAGGTGGGAGGTGGTGGCGGGGGTAACAAATAAATTAAACAAGAAGAACTTGATTGGTGAATCAATGCCATCCATCATTACCAGCCAATAGTAGGATAAGTAAAGCGATGACATATGCGGGAGTATCATTCTACCTCCTGCAGCTAACATTTTACAAAAAAAACGACGACGAAAAAAAGCAAAACCCAAGATTTGGCCTTGATGATGTGTCTCTAGCGTTTACAAATGAGCTAATTTCCTTTATATGTTGTGGGCTTGTTGTATCTCTGTCACGGCGGTAGATCTCGTAATGAAAGCCGTTCTCTCTAGCGAAATCTCGTGCTGTAATAGACAGCGCGTGGGGCAGATAAGCTTAGTCGGATCGAAGCATGATATGCTAATTCAGAAAGTACAAATGCGTAAGCAACTTTGGGCCTGATGCTGCTGAAGTACTGTCTATTCAGTAGCAAATTTCAGTGCATATCAACACATTTATTTTTTATGGGTGATTTCCTCCCTGACGGTCTGTTTCTCCACACTGAAGCTGGTTATTGTGCATTATTGGTATGCTACTAATTAGCTACCTAAATAGCATGAATGCATCGGGTATAAATTAACATGCAATTGTGAGTGCAATGGCAGGGAGAGGAAGACTTCATCTTGTGTCTGGGTTTATCTTTCGTTGTCTGTTATAGCTAAGCAACTTAAACCAGTGCTACACATGCCACTAGCTGGACAAACTTATAAAATACATGGAAACATCACGGGTGTCGCGACGTCCATGGCTTGGCCACGTCGATTACCGAAACTGTTTGAACTTTGTACAAGATGTGACAAAATGTTACAATATTATACAGTATATGATTTTTGTGTGTTTTATCTAGTGCAAGAAAAAAATTTCTGTTTATCAGAATGTAGATACTAGACTGATCTACCGATTTAGCTTTTAATTTAAGACTTCATTTAAGTTTGTGTCACGTGTCAAGAAAGTGGGTTTTTTTACATATGCATGTGTGTGTGTGTGTGTATATATATACATAAGTGAACACACACATACATGTGTATGCATGTGTGTATATCCCTTCGTGGGGCACACTCACACCATTCACTCGCACCCACAGACAATTCGGTAGCTCCAACTGACCTTAGCATATGGACTGTGGAGGGAAAGCAGAGCTGAGAGCACCGCATGATCACAGGGGGAACATGCAAACTCCACACACATGGAGCCGTGCCGGACACTCGGACAGTGTTAACCGCGGCACCACCAGGCCGCCAGTATATATTATATGCACAACATACGTATATAAAATGCTGTATTCAAGACACGATTTTAATGACAGGTTAAAATCACAAATGCAATTATAAATAAATTAATTGTCCTATTTAAGAAATACTAACAATATTATTATTGCAGTAATATTATAAAATAATACTACTAAATGTTAGTAATAATGCTAAAACTGCATGTTGTTTAAAGATGACATTAAATGTCTTTATTTACAAGAAAACTTTTAAAGAGAACATTCAAACGTAGAATTCCAGATGAAACAGAATTCCACAATGGCTTTACCTCAGGTACTTTCTCCGTATGCTCTTTTTTCCCTCTGTACATGTCCTGAAGATATTTTCATCCTTGCTCCCCTGCTGGAAGCAATCAATCAGCAGCTCGTCTTCTGCATCAGTGACGCAAGTAGAGGAGCTGGGCAGGTCAGCGCTGGGGAATATTTCAGGCTTGACTAGCATTTTGAACACTCAGGTTTGTGGAAAAGGCAGAGCTGAGCTCATACCTAGTCCAGTGGAGTTACTTGAAAGCGATGAATTCCCGTGCCGTTACCATAAATGAAGTTTGAACCAAGTGCAAAAGATTCAACAAGCATGCGTCACTCTGCCGTTTTGAAAAGTTTGCCCAGCACACATGGGCGTAAAATTATGGGGGGGATGGGAGAGGAGGGGGTTGTAACCCCCCCAATAATCAAAACCAGCCAACACAATCCCCGGGACCCCCTTAAATGGGTGGAGACCCCAACCTCCAATGCTCAACCCAAAGTTATGCCCTTGCCAGCACATAATAAAACGCACTAAACAAATGAACGAAACAAACAAACAAACAAACAAACAAAACCTGAATCAACAACTCTGGGAGAATTTGTTCATCGCAGTTGGAGAAAGTGGGTTGGAGAAATGTATGTAAACCGGTAAATTGATACATACCTCGTCAGTTGTGTGCATGACCTACAGACCTTGTCTCTTACTTCCGTGATTTAAGAAGCTTCTCCTCACTAAGGGATGAGGAAGGTTATGTGCAGAGGAAGTGATAAAACACACGAGTCAGTAGTCATGACAGTGTGTGGTGAAAGCCACGCACGGGTGGTATGAACTGCTAACCAACTGCTCCTGTTGATGTCTTTGGCTCCCTTCTGACCCAAACCCTAAGCACAGAACCAAACATAATCAGTTTGAACCATTCACATAAACAGGATAAACCTGGTCATAAATCTACAAGACAAGAGCTAGTTAATAGGCAGTAACTCTAATTATTATTTCTTGTCACTGTATTTACTGATTGCACATTTGGGAGAAGTCATATTCCTTAAAATGGACGCAGACTGGCTGGTATTTTTTTTTACCTTGTATAACAGCATAAATTTATGTTCAGTTTCGATCAGGCCAGTTTCCGCGTTCATTTAAACCCATCTGTTTAAATTGGCTCACTCGCTTTAACCCAGTTGTTGTCTGATTATGTAACTCTTTTAATTATTTGTTTTTATTGTTTGTCTTTTATGGGCTATGTAAGGTGACCTTGGGTTTTAGAAAGGCGCCCACAAATAAAATGCATCATTATCATTATTATTATTATTATTATTATTACTGAATGGCGAGTTTGGCCCCAAGATCCTGCTGAACGTGAAATGTTTTAGTTGCCCTTTAAAGTCATCCACTAATCTCCCCACTGCTTTTTCAACATAGGGTTCAACATAGGGTTGCTAGGGATGGATATCCCATATCCCAACAGTACAGAGATTCACTGTGGCTGGTATGACATTCTCAAACACATGCATTCACTCACACACAGTAGGTAAATTAAAGACACCAACTCTGCATGTCTGTGGTCTGTGGGGGAAAACAGATAATTTGGATGGACATGGGCAGAACATGCAAGCTGGGGTGGGATTCAAACCTCCCCGTTGGTCTACATGCTTGAGGCTACAGATATACACACTGCGTCATTGTGCTGCTTGGCAAATCACATTTTCTTTAACTCTGGGATTTAAATTCCATCAGTTAGAATCAGGGATAGTTAACCCATTAGGTGATCAATTAATCAATTACAAACTTTCCCCTTTCTTTTTAAAGAATCATAATTTTCTTTTTCTTTGAAAAAAAGTTCATATTTAAATGATAACTAGTGCCATCCTGTTGCTAACAAACTGGGCAGCCTGTTTGTGTGAGAGTATAACTCAGCTTACACGGCTGTTTGGGAAACCCGTGTTCATTTGTCAGCTTAAAGATTTGTGTGTGACGTTGTCCACGCACAAGCTAAGCAAACAGCATGTAGCACGCTTTACTGCCTAACGTATGGGAAGGTGCCATGAAACCCAGATGCCTGTCGGCATGTCGTAACCACATAAACACTACCTGTTTATGATAGCTTATCTATGTTATTCATGGCCTCTTGACCTATAGTAGTGTGGAGGTCAGCTTTCTTGGTCACACGGTATTCCTGTTCCTCTTTGCCTACCCAGCTTGAGGTTTGTTCCAGAACAAACATATATAGCTTCTGGGTCAAATCTGAAAGCTTTGGAGGAACACATTCTATGGGAGCACTATTGCCTGGTTCCTCTTTCACACCACTACAAGTTCATGCGCTTCACAACCTTTTCCTCTTATTAGCAGCATGCAGATAGCGTACGGTTTTAAATAAAAGTTGTGCGATTTCAGATCAGACATTTGTCCGACTGCAGGTAAATTTGTCGCCCTTATTAACAGGATTAGTGGCACATTAAAGGAGTAAGTGCAGAGGAGAACGGAAGCACGAGCGAGAATTTGAAGAATATGCATAAAAAATTCCAATATTTAAGCATTTTTTTCAAGGGGACTGAGGAAGAAGAGACATTTCGTGCTGGGGAGATGATGCCAGGATCCGGCCAGCAGGCCAAGAGCTACCACGCAGGTCTGAGAACTCTGGAAATGTGGCAAAAACAGAACTGTCAGCCTGAAGTCTTTTTGAAGCAGAAATATTACTTGAGGGAAGTGACATCTAGACACTCTATATCATAATTTATAAGCTATTTGCTTGTCTTTCTGGCGTATAGAATGCGAGGAGCTGAGTGACAGATCTGGAGTACTATTTCAAAATGGCAGGTTGGCAGCGCACCTTTGTGGTAGAGGTGCTGAGCTGGCTTTTATGAGCTGTAATAGTGCTGACCAAAACGTTTCAGATGAACTAATACAATTTCAATGTACAGGGTGAATATGAATAAACTCTAATTTTAAATTCTTAGTAAGATCACCTATAACCCACCTTTCCAAATATGCATGATGCACTCAGGATTATTCTTACGCCATTGGCTTCCAGGGTACCTTGGACGTAAAGGACAAGGAAATGCAAAAAGCTAAAGCTAGAAAAACACACAATCCAACCCGACTAACTGAATGCTTTGCCACTCAGTCAAAATTTGTCTGGCCTATTTTAAAGACAGCATACCACATTTATCTGTGCTTAAAACTAATTTTAAAAAGCAAGTTTTATAAAACATTGTTATTGTTTTTTAAAGAAATACTAGCACATATAACCACAACAACATACATATATATAATGTGTATATAATTAGATGCTGTCTTATGTTTCACATAATCAAATAGCAAAAATGTACAGGAAGTAAAACACGAATTACAGAAATGCGTTACATAATCTATATAAGCTGTATATAATCATGCTTCCTGTTTATACAGTTACTTTGTGCAGAATATAAAGACTTACATTTTCCAAACGTTGTAGCTTATTTTAAAGTGCTCTTGTGAGTACTATATGCTACATCTGTGTTGTATTTGCACATTGTGAAATAATGTGCAATACAATACAATTCAGCTGTGTACAGTTTGCTGGGGGGTAACCTGACTTGCTCTTTTCAAAGGATGGGCAGCTTCACTATTTTGTGTGACATAAAGTACTCATTATATGACCGCCTTCCAGTTATGATTTCGGTAAGATACTGTTTGGGTATGTGAGAGAGACAAATGAATCTATATGAATCTATATTTATCTTAAGTATAAAACGTAATAATTCTATAGGATTTAAAAATCTTGCTTAACAAACAGCAGAAGACTTCTTTTAAGTAATTAACTTGTTAAAAAAATAGGTCAGTAGAACCTAGCTTTAGTATACATTCTATTATTGAGATATATAATATGGTTAAAAAAATATGTTATTTATTTTCAGTGAGAATTTGCTGTTTAAGAAAGACATATTTACAAGTGATAAATAATTTCAGATATTTTGCATATACCCATAGAGGTATATTTTTGTTGTATAATGTGGAAAAAATGAAGGGATTTCATTAAAACTAAACAAAAAAGGCACATTAGAGTGTAATTATGCAGTACAAGATGAATGTATGCGTCCAAATGAGGCAGCTCAGCATAGAAGGACCAGCAGCACTAAGGAAGCGTGATTGTTTAAGTCAAGCTGTCATTGACGCCAAATGTTATTACAGGGGAGGTAGGAGTAATTAGATACTGCCTTTCAAAAATGTATAATGAGAAACCCCACACCCCTGCTGTGAGACACGCATTATGAAACACGCAACACACAATAGCATCCCACAACAAAGGTCCGCTTGCTGTGCAAATACGCTCCTTTTTGTGTAATACTATGTGTGATAAAATATCACTTGATTACTTACTGGGAGCAAATTATATATATAACCCAGTACTTTATAATAATCAGTTAGGAGAAGAGAAATTATTTAATTGTCAATTATCACAAACTACTATATTCTGTTAGGAATATTTAGTCAATTCTACATTTTAAGACAAATAAATAGATTAAAATGAAAGAAAATGTTCTTTTGTGGTGGAAACTGATTATTTGATGATATGCCAATCAATCACATATACATGTTCTAGTGACAAGATATCAAATTCAAATAATGTGTTTTTGCATTTAATAAGTTATGAGACAGCATTATCGTGTATTATACTGGACTGCAATCCATGCAATTCCTCATATTAACTTCAACTGCTATTCAACTGATGCTTGGTGTTTAAATATTTAAGACAGTAGGTTTCCCTAATATGAATTTTTGGGTCACACCTATCCCTGGGCAAACTGTTTCGAGTAATTAATAGCGTACACTTGAACTCTGACACACAGGCGTTCTCTTACATCACAACACAACACAATGTCTTCTGTGTATACATGATATCCAGCATTTCTTTGTGTCTGTAAATTGCTCATAGTGTTTGAGGGTGTGTATCCTATGGTAGAATGTCATCATATCTAGGGTGTTCCCCTTCCTTACCCCCTGTGCTCTCTGGGATGGCTCCAACCCCCCCCCGCCAGCCACCCTCCCTTATGACCCTGTACAGGACAAACATGATGGGAGATGGAAATATGCCAGTCCTGTCCACTCTCCATGAATAACTGATTAACCTAATTTTAAACATATAAAAAATGCTGTTACATCGCTAATAGACAAATTCTATATGTGCTTTAATTCATGAATAGGAAGTGATAAATACCTTTTTTGTTCGTTTTTTTCTTTGCATGCTACTCCACAATGCTGTGCCAGGAAATTAGCAAAGGTGTAGCGACAGACAGACCTCAAAGTGGCTGATTTGGTACAGAACTAAGTCTGTAATAGAAGAAGTCAGAAGTCAACAGTGGTAAGACAACAAAAACACCTATAGCAGTTAAAGGAGGACAAGAAAATAACTTCTGCCAGCTAAGCTGGCTGCCCGCGTTGCCGTCGATACCATTGTACGAGTCAGAAATAAGTGTGAAAGCAGAAATAGATAAAAGTCGTAATGAAGTCATTAGAAAGAGTGGAGTTGTGGGCCAGTGTTAAGACCGAATATCACAAATCTATGGAGTGATGCTCTTTAGATCATTGAACAAGAAGTGTTATCTTTGTTATACTTTATTATAACATTTATACAAATGTGTGGAATGGATTACTCTGTTGTGCAAATCTCCAAAAAAAAAACATATGTGTGATTATCACGTGCAAATTCCTTGTCAACGAACCATTAACTGTTATCTGACTTTGCATTTCTCTGCTGCAAATCATAAATAACATAGTAGAAAGTAACATCTGCTAATAAGTGTACTTTACTACCTGCTGTGTAGTAAAAGTGTATTTTGGATGAAAATATCCTACAGTAGAACAATCTTACAGTGGCTACACTGAACGGTTTTAACAATGTAATATTTCCAGGTTTGGATATATTCTCTGTTATAGGCCAATATACTCAAACATGGCATTAAAGCAGTAAACATTGTAATAATCTCAAGATGGTCACAATAATCAATGTCAATAATCTTGAGGTGACAAACTACAGTATCACGTCACCTCTGCTCACTTTTACACCCATTGCTCACAAGGGAGGTGGACTGCTTTCCAGATAACTGAAATGCTGTAGCTTTATTTGCAGGCTTATCTTGATTTCTTTGAAAGTGGGATATAACCTTCTTTAGCATAGGTTAAGTTAGCTAAGCTTAGGACCATGAAGTCCTAAAATCACACTTCAGAAACTGAAGATATGAAAAAAGATTTTTCACAGCCATGGAATTATGACTAGGGCTCACTCTGACTTCAGAACTCCTTTTTTATGCATGTCATTGTAGCATCTTTCTCCTGTGTATTTTGCTAATCTTGCTCAACCCATTGTCAGAATTTGTATGCTGTGCTGAGCATTCTTGGCCATGTGAGAGATTGACTTTGAATTCCCCAATGACTACTACCAGCTAGCTGGTAGGCTACTGCTCTTAAACTTCCTTTTGAGGTTCCCCAGGGCTCTGTTTTAGGCCCTTTGCTGTTTTCTTTAAACTCCATAGTCCATTGGCTCTGTGATGTCTTTTTTTTTTTGCACTTTCACTATTACTGCTTTGCTGCTGACACTAAACTCTTTCTCTCTCTCTTCCTCCTTCTGAGTCACAGGCTGCCTCGTGCCTCTCTGCTATTTCTGATAGGATGACATTCCACCACCTACGACTCAATCTGTCTAAGACTAAACTGATTTATTTAACAGCTAGATCGTCACCCCACCAAAGGACTCTCTATCCTCATTGACAGCCTCAATCTATTCCCATCTAAGACCTCAGAGAATCTGACAGAGTGCCACCAGTGACCGCAAACTGGTTTTCATGAAGAAAATTTACGAAAAAAAACATGTATCTTTTGCCTATACAACATCTGCTACATCCAGTCCTTCACTACCAACTTCTCAGCCCATCTATCTATTGAGGCCTTTTTCTATTAAGTCTGTACTGTACTCCATGCTGCCTGTATTCCCTAACCATACTACCAAACCATTTTAGCTAATTTTGAATCTTCCCTATAAGGTTTTTCTTGTATTCTGTCCCTTCATCTACAGAAAGACATTTAAAACAATAATGCATGTCTATTCATAAGAAAATTATGGAATGTATTAATTATGATTAGTGCTATGTATTTAGCTTTAAGGTAACTTTAAAGTTTATTACTGCAAGCTGCAGGAGTGTTATGGAGTACCCCTGGGTAAGGTTCTTAACCTTAACTTCTCTACAGAAATGATCCTACTGAATAAATGGGTAAAAGTTGCTCATGGGCTCATAATTACCTTCTGAAACCTTTTCCAAAAACCATACTCTTATTACAGACGTGTAACAACACCACCAAGCTTTTTTCAATATTGGAATGAATCAGAATCGATGATCCCTAGAAGAACTGCAACCATGCTCTCAGTCTTTAGGCTAGCTTGACAAAATAAATGCTTTATTTGTTAGTTCACAGTAACTTATTGACATTACAGAAATGTTAAAGCTAACTATGGTGCTGTGATTTGCGTAACTTATCATATCCTATCTTATCTTAACTTAGAAGTGGTTCTAAATAAGTCACTTATTTTTTTAACCTTTTATTTAAATTAAATATTGAATATGTGGTGCAATTCCGCATACGTAATATATTTTAATAAAACAATATTGTACTGGAACCCACAGAATATAAAGTCCCACTAAAGCATTTGTGGCTTGCAGGCATTTTACTTTTTGTCCCAGGGCACACAAAGGATGGGATGACTTCAAGTAGGCGCGCTCTTCCTTGTTGGCCAAAGTGCAACTGGCTGCTGTCCCAGGTGCTGAAATCGTTTGGCTGGGATGTTGAAACTTTATTTGTCATTTGCACAAGTTTGAGTGTGGATACATCGGAATGCTGTCGTTTTTGCATATATCATCTTGCTCTTCATTTTAAGACATTCACATTTATACAGGCGGGAGTGAGGATTGGGGCTCAGCCATTCAGCCGGCAACCCACATTGCATTTTTGTTTTTGGGGAGGGGGGATTAAGGGCCTTGGTCAAGGGCCCGACGGAAAGGATGGGATTCAAACCAGCGACCTTTCGATAACAGCATCCTTACCTGCTGAGCCACAAACCACCCCCGCAAGATGGCACTGAACAGACATCTGACCTGTCCCTCCATTTCAGATTTGTATAAAATATATATATATATATTATTTATTACATAAAAAACTTTAAAAGGATTTTTTTTATATCCAATTTCTTATAATTCAAGATAAAGTGATATTCTGACAACATGTGATTTTGCCCTTGATCAGCGCTTAACTGGTCTGGTAAAATAGCTGTTAGATTCATTTGACTGGTGAGTTTGAAGGCTCATCTAACTTTTAGTGCTTTGGAGTTCTGCTGTTTTTGGCACCAGCATACCAGAGTTTAATAGTATCTATCAGTGCTCTAGTCAGCTCAAGGACATTGAAGCTGATCTTTGATGACACAATTATTTTACATAAATGGATGCCAGTGTGAAGGTGTAAATCCTACATGTGAATTTTTTTATTTCTGGACAGTTATGTTTTATGTTTTATCAGTTGCTAAAATTTGTTGTCGATAAAATTTTGTCAGTATCTTTTGCATCTGTCACTGTTATATATTGCTTCTGTCATATTTTTTTAATGTCTCAGACATGTTTATTTAAAGCAAGTAAGACGCAATATGAAGGAATGGTCTCAAAATACAAATACCAGCTATTTTGGACTGCAGTTAAATAAGTCACCTTATCGTCTGTCTCTTAACATCTGTTGTTGTATTTATGAGTCAGATAATGGCAAGTAGGAAATTATGATTGGTTAACTTTAAAGCACATCACACTGTACTTAAATGTTTATTTCCATTCGAGAGACAGGGAAACAAATGTAACATTTATCCAGGTTTTATCATGAAGAAGAAATTCTACCCGAAATTACAGGTTTCAGTGATGTCAAGTTTTTGGCCGAGATCTTCATTTTTAAATAAATAAGTGGTCTTAACTGAGAAAGGTTACAGTGATTGCTTGGAGCTACAGCAGCCTTAAATCTGTGCTATATTGACATTGGGTTTAATATATACAGCATCTTCTTTCTAAAACTTTGAGGAACTGAAAGGTTCACAGTCTCAAGAGCCGATTTGTGGAGATGGGGGACGAGGGTGTGGGCGGGGAGAGTGCCTCGCTATAGATTTTCCACAAATTAACGAAGACATGGAAAGTTACAGAGTGTGGAAGGGAACCCCTGACAATGCAGGCAAGATGTTCCCCTATCCTTGATCATGAGGCGTCAGTGGGCGTACAAACAGAGGCCCCCGGGGTGTGGAAGGTAAACTTCAGCCAAGCTGCTCGTGGGAGAGACCTTTAGAGATTACTTGGTCTTTCTGAGCGATTTAAAAAAAAAGTGCTTGCAAAGACAGATCGTAATGACGCCAGTGATGCCAGTGATGCCAGTCCTCACAAATAGCTACAGCCCTGGCAGTTTCTTTTTCCAGCAGCCCTGATGAACACTGATGCTGGGCGTGCGTGACTATATATGGCTCTTTAACTTTCTTCTAGTTTTTCCAGAAGAAAAGCTTGCATGAAGGATACATGACGAGCCACAAGGAGTCACTTTATAGACCACATGAGAGAGACCCCCGGCTCCGTGTGAAATGTTGAATTGGAGGCTTAGGATCAGAAGGTGACCAGTTCCAATCCCGGAAGACTGATGCATTAATTTAAATTCCAGAATAAAATGCATCCATTCACCTGACCTGTGTCATTGATTAATATCTGTAACAGTTTTCTCTCATGGGCAAGAAACAGCCCCCAGAACCTGAGGCATGACCCCACACTATCAAACTGTGTTCCCTGCTCACCGTTCTACACATGCCTTAGCCAAGGCAGGTGCGAGTGCAAACCATCCCATAACAGAATGCCTAACCTTTTTCCTCTTCCCTCTTTCTGTCATTCAGAACATTGAAACCCACCTTTCATGTGACCAGAGTTTCAAACAAAGAATTTGTTTCAACCAACCAGTTGACTAAAAAGTGTTCCAGTCACAAAGTACTCTACTGGTTAGTTGAAACAAAATCTTGGTCTGGACTTGTACTCTCTGGACCTGAAATCTCCATCTCTCATGTAACTACAGTACCTGGAGGCGGTGATTGAATGCGGCCTCTATGTCTTCCTTCCACATAGCCACGTATAACTGCTTATGTACCAGTCCTTTATTTTTTTCTAGATGCAAAATATGTATGTATAGACAGACAAAACATTGCATTTTTAATGCTGTTCTTGCATGAAATATATGTTCAAATATTTGAGACCGTCAGGTGACACTGCACCTTTGAAAACAAACTGATTTTGTTAAGTATTGAAATCATGCAACAGTGTGTATCAAATGCTGCCATGTCTTTAATGTGACAGTCTTCAGGGGCAGAGCTACAGGGCCACTGGCCCCAGCTCAAAGCTGATTGGCCCTCGGACCACCCACTCCCCTGTCACTCATCAATTCAAAACATATCATTGGATTGCCCTTCTGTATGAATTATGACCTCTCTTATACTGCCCACCTTAAAAATCCAAGAATCATTCCTGTCAGTCTTTCATGTTTGGACTGGCAAAACCAATTACTGACACTGGATTGACTCCAGAAATTGCCTGCTTAGTTCTGCACCTTGGGAGTATAACAATCAAATAAAGGGATTGTAATAGTACTGCTTTTTATAATAATTCCTGCTTTTTGTTAATTATCATGTGGGGTGAGAGTCCTAACCAAAGAGCATGTATTCTGTAGCAGTGCCCCTCATGGCTATAATAAAATCAAAGAAACAAGAAAACAAACAAATTAGCCACACTTATGACCATTTCACTCACAGTCTGACACTTAATAAGCCAGGTGTGTGCACGTGTGTGTGTGTGTGTGTGTGTGTGTGTGTGTGTGCGTACGTGCCTGGCGTGTGCTGCTCCTTTCTCCACCTTTATCTTTCCTGTCTCCAAGGTGATAACAAACTTTGTTCTTACCTTCCCTGCAGGGTGCGTATTAACTGGGCTCTGTGTGCCTTGTGAGTGCTGCTCACTAGTTCCACTGCAACCTTCTGACTTATAACATTGAAATGCTAAGGCCTAGCTCTTCGGCTGTCCATGTCCATATTCTCCAGTACTTCTCTTCAATTACCTGGTATCTGTAATCATAGGAATATGCACGTTTGTTTACCTATACTATTTCAAAACAAAAACTCCATTTGTAACACAGTAAAATTTTGTAACAAGTCAAATTATGAACAGAGGTGGAAAGCTCAGGTCCAGAAAGTACAAATTCAGACCAAGATTTTGTTTGAACCAACCAACTGAGTACTCTGTGACTGTGACTCTTTATACTCAACTAGTTGGTTCAAACAAAACCTTAGTCTGGTTATTTGTATCTATTTGTATTTTCTGGACCTGAATTTTCCACCTCTGTCTGTAATGGATTAATTTTGTGAGTAACTTTCCGAACACTGCAAACCAGAAACCCACCAAGATTTACTGTCCTGCTAGCCCATTCACCAAAGGTGTGTTTAACCTTTCCCATCACCAAAATAACTATTTACCAGAAAGCATGAGAATTACAACAAAGAAAATAAGTGTTAAACACAAATGACTCCACTAAATAACAACTGTATCACCAAATAACTGTTTCATTCCCATTCTAGATTAAGTGTGCTGCAGTACCTGTAAATAAAACTAAATAAAGGAATAACTTTGAACTGGATATTTTGTTCATACTAATTCATCTTCATCACTCACAAGAGATCTTCTCTTTATTAAGAAACTTTTATGGTGTTTATACTTTAGCTGATTTACATCAGAATACTGTTCTTTGTTTTTTTTTACAATTAAAAGATGCTTAAGCTCTAAATGATTCCACACTAACTCCAATAAAATATCTAAAGAGGAAAGTGATTAAAGGCTAGAGGGACATCCACCGTAATCAATGCGTTTCTCTAGTACCAAAACTCCTACGCTGTCATTACTCACTTTTATGAAGAGAGTTCTGTAACTTTTTAAGGCTGTCGGTAGCATCAATATATTCAAAAGGGTAATTGGTTAACTAGTAATACCATAATAAAATAAATAAATGAATCATTCAATGAAAGTTATATGAGTCACTGAAAAACATGATTATCTGATCCAAACATAGAAATTGGAGAAGCTTAAATGTTACTGGCTCATAAACTTACACTTGTGTATGAAGTTGTATAACCTTTACTTCTAAATAGTCTTCAACTGTATGAAAGTTTGGCTATTAGCACCGACTTTACATTTAATGACAGTCTGGAAATTCAGAGTTACTGAAAATAATATGTGACCTGATTTACCATAACTATACAATAGAACTCATAGTATAATTGTTGCCTGAATAATTTTGTACAAATTTACCAATAGGGGAAAAAATTATTAATTAAAAATGGATCATTGAAAGAATATCAGCAGTTGTGTTTTTTTCAGTAATCTGCTTTCAGCATCTATTGCGATTGAACAAGATTTAGTTTGGACCTATAAGTGATCTAGTTTTTATGTTCATCTGACACTTCTGTGAGTGAAAAGGAGAATCTCACCTTGCCATTTCTCCAATGAGAGGGGTAAAAAAAACGCCACCACTCAGTCCTAGATAAGCAGGTACGGAAGATTTATGCATGGATATATCTGATCATTGGCTACCTAGAAAGTTCTTTTACTAGACAAGCTGTCTCACAATAAATAAATCCCACATATCTATTCCACAACAATGACCTACGAAATGACAATAATCAACTAACAGGCTGGTTGTACAGAAGCACGTGATGTTGGTAGCTAAGTGAAACAATGATGTATTTCTGTTTTCTGCACACACTATGTATTTCAGTTAGATGCGCTGTGGAAAACAGTTTTGAAACCGTCCCTCAGGAGACAAGAGTAACAAGGTCTCAGGTGTATCAGTCAAAGACCATATGCACTATAAACTTTGTCACTCTCCTCCATGCCCTTTTCAGCTGTGAACAATAGGCACTGAATAACATCAAAAAGAGAGTAGCCTTCCTGTTTACTGAATTACACTAGAAAGAATTGATGAGTATTGACTTAGTGGCTGCCCCTTGCACATTTTAAAAGGTCCCTAAACCAGCTTTGAAACTCCAACCTTCAGTTTCTCAGATAGAATTGAACAGTTCAAAGTGTTGACGTTTCCGTCAACAAATACAGTAGGAAGTCCTTCAAAGTTATAATTCTCCTGCGACACATCAATCGCACCAATCAAAATGAAAAGAACACTGGGCATAATTTTTTTTCTTTAGTCCGCTAGAGAAATAATTGGTTCTAGAGGCAATACCCATGGCTACACTTCTAGAGTGTCGCTTCCTTTGAGTTCTGGGCTCCTTGGAATTGGTTCCATCCCAATCTCGCACTCGATAAGCACTTCTGAAAGATGGACGGATGATGGATAGATGAAAAATATCAAGAGAAATGACATCCTTTCTAGACTTGATGCAGGAGTCATATTTCTTGATGAGAAAGACATCTGAGATTCCTTATTTATCACTTTAAACAAATTCTTAAATTCACCCATCTGCATTGCTAAAATGTGTAATAAAAATGCAATTATTTTCTGTTGCCTGAATTAGAAATGGATAATCTACACTCTGAAGCTGTAATTTGCCACTGTCAAGTTACTGTCCAAACAGCACTACAGGAAGTACCAGGGTGGTGGAGATGCTAATTGCCTTTCGGTAGTTTCTCCCAGGTGGTGATTGAATATTTTTTCACAAAACTTTGCCATTAGCAGATGACCCTTTCTGTTAGAGCTTATATATAAATACCTTCATATATTTTATAATTAAAAAGTATTCATACATGCTCCTTTTTCTCAAGAACATCCAAATTATGTTTATACACAAGTACCAATGAAAAATATGCCCACCATTGTTTAACCAGTGTACTAAAGCAGTAACAACTGTGGTAGGTTTCTTGGCATTTATTTGGGTGCAATTTTTGTGTATGCCCTGAGTCTGAATTAAACTAAATCTATTACACTGAATTGATTTTCTTTTGACTTGATAATTACTATTAAAGGTATTGAACAGAACGACAGTACATGCCACCCTAATTTATTAAAAGGTGTCATTCAGTCTTTGAGATAAATGGGTCCATACACCTTTCACTGATGAATGATTTCCATCTCATCCATCTGCAAAATCCAGCTAACCTTTAACTTATGCAGTGCTTTATTCTGCCTTATTTTAGGTCATTCTAAAAGTCCAAAACAGTACTCTTAGTTGTTAAGTCAGAAAGGATCATTGATGATGATGATTGGCCTTCATGATTGTTTCAAACAATTTCACTCCAGGTGCGTTCTCCATCCTCATCGCATGCTGTGGTTTATTACAATTCCTCATAAGAGTATTGTTGTAATACATCTCTGGGGGGCGTTTTTGCAAAAAAGGGCAAGAAACCCTGGTTTACACATTTGTTTCCCCTGCCAATGAATGTAAATATCAGTGCACCAAGGATGATTGCCAGCGAATTCTTATATCCAGACATCATTACGTTGCAGCAGTTATTGTATTTATACGTTTTAAGCGCTGGAGACACCAAAAATGTCTCATCCTCCTTTATCTTCATACTGAATTATCTTTGAAATTAATAGGTATTAAGTCTGAGTATTGCCCCTAGGAAGCAGCAGTCTGGGGTGCAGACACGAAGCCTAGGGATGCTAACTTGTGTAATGCATGGATGTCCGTTCAGGGTGATAGAACTTCACAGAGCAGTCATGTTTCATGATTCATCACCCACTACAATCCACTTAACCTCTTAGAAACAAGAATATGCATTCAAGGGGTGTCTCTTTTAATATTTATAAACAGCTACATGCACAGTAATGTCATTACAAAAGCGCTACAGTAATGTTATCATAAAACCATTGTAACCTACTAGGTATGTAGGGAGCGTTCATATAACTCACACGAGAAACTGTGACTGTCCATTTAAATTGTGATTTCCGATTATCAAGAGCTCATATTCATTGTGGTCAGAACAACACATCTAATTGCAACTCCAGTTTTTGTCCATCCGTGAAATATATTTAACATTTTAAACAAAAGTCATGACAAAACAAATATTTCTGAATTTTTGTATTTTTTGCACCACTGTCAATTAAAATTTGCATTTTATTCTAACATATACAAATAAAAAATTCCAAGATATGAAAAAATGCTAAGAGAATATAAAAATATTTTATATGCTGTAGATTAGATTTTCTTTGTCCTCATAGACTATAAAATATATAATTAGTTTACTACAAAGATTAACGTTTTATTGATACAGTATACACTAGTAAAATTCACGTTTCAGGAAAGAAAACAGAAAGACTTCAGAAATGTTGTTACAAAGTAAAATAATACAAAGACTCGTTCCTAATTAATAAATTTGTTATAACTCATTTTTCTGGTCAATCCATGGATGCTTTGATTAAATTAGCTAATGTTTCTTTGAAAGATTTTGCAGTGGTTGAACTGAACTGAAGGGCATTAGATAGTATCATTAATATTACTCAAGGGTCTACACAGTGCTGGTCAACTCATTAAGTGACATAGGCAGTCACATATTGCATCATCTTCTGAGGGGGTGCCAACTTAGCAAATTAGCAGTGCCACCCCTCTGGCTTGAGAAGCCTTCACTGTCTGAGACAAAGTGAATTTGGCCGGTGATGTTTCCCCATAGCACCACTCTACAGCAAACAGCCAAGGATTACAGTGAATCACGAGCCACCAGATTCCGTGACCAGATTAAAGGAAACATTAAGCTAGACATCCGAAATGTGGAGTGTTATGTCAGGTGCAAACACAACAACGTGCCTCACCCACCCAACAGATTCCGCACTGTGAAGCATGGTGGTAGCAGGGTCATTTTACGGGATGCTTTTCATCAATACGAAGTAGGAGCTGGGTAACTTGTCAGAATAGAGTGCAATGTTGATGAAGGTAAATACAGAAATGAGAAAAAAAACATACTTTGGTCTGGAAGAAACCATCGGCTAAAACACATATTGATCTTTCAGATTTTTTAAGCAAAGTTGAATGAGTTAAAAACCAGTACATTGATTGTTGTAGAGGCTAAGGTCACAGCCATAGCAAGACCGGTTCAGCAAACAGCCTCCATCCCTAAGTAGACTAAGTCTGAAGAATCATTGGCAAAACTTCCTCAAACTTATGTTAAAGAACTTACATCTGCAATGACTATGTTGGTTCTGCAATAAAAAAATGAATGCATAAAATATTCAGGATGTGACAAACATCATGCTAAAAGAGGGATAACACTTACACTATATATGATTGCGGTTGTAAAAAAAAAAAAAGTTGCCATTTACACAATTCCAACAGTATAAACATAGTTTCAGACACGATGCAGCATCTCTTTCAATCTCTTAGGAAGTGAGAAAATTGAGTTTTGAGTGCAACTGAATAAAAAATAAACACAAAGTATAAATTTAGGTGAGGTTTTTCTAGAGACTTACAGTTTTACTCATTTATACAGATTAATTCTTTGCTGGAACCATTAAAGTTCACTTACTCAAGAGGACAGGTTGAAAGTCAATACCCTTTATTTTTTCATTACAAGGATAATTGCTCAGATTCTTCATTATTTTTATTTTTTATAAACATAACTCTGATATGATTATATTACATACATACATACATATGTGCATGCATGTGCATACCAATCACATACACAATCATTTTCTGTTTTCATTTTCTGGATCTCAATTCCCCATCTTGCAGGCATGAAGGTTTACAGCTGTGTCTGAGAGCTGTCAAGTTCCACCGTTGTCAATGGGGATCTGACGTCAAGCAGCTAATTGGGCCCGTCTTTGTGCGTAGGTACCGGGCACGCCCAGCGATGCTGACGTGGAGGACGCCTTAGATCAACAGGCGCTTGCGTCCGTCCCGAGCATGTATGGGGAGAAGAGGCACGTCGGGAAAATAGCTTCAGCGATTGTCGAGGCACGCGGCAGTTAGCCCCACCACCTGAACCCAGCAGCCGGCCGGCACCATGGCAGGTATCCTCATTAATTCCGTACACCGTCTCGGAGCATAGAAAAGGGGAGAAATATTAATCCCGTTTCTCCCTGTGGGATCTATTTGTCCAGGAAATCATGCAGCCTCTAATCCCGTCCATCATCCTCATATGTCAGCATTCCGTTGTCACAGGTCTATCGCCTGATGAGACTCTTATTAACAAGGGGATAAGATCTTGGTAACGGGTGGGGTCCTTTGTCTCAGTTTTTTTTCTCCCCAGTTTACCCACCCTCCCTTTTTTCCCTCCTCTTCCTTTGTTTTGGTTCCTCTCTCCAGTCCTCTCTCCTTTGTTAGCCTGCTGACATCACGCACGTCATAGCGGCTCGATCATTTGGGAGAGGGGTTTACTCAAACGGTGGCGAGAGCTCTCGTCACAGGAGGGAACAGGTGTAAGCGAGGCCACTCGTTGTTCCTTTTTAATTTTTTTCCCTTTTATATTAAAAGACTGCGCGAGGCAGCGCCGATACTTATTCCAATAAATCCATATGGTACTTGCTGGTGGGGGTCCCATGGGATCAACAGGATGGCTGATGGCTTCACTGTTGCCTAGGCGAGCCGGTGACGGGGGTGGGGGGCAGAGGGGCTGCTAAGGGCAGTCAGACACCATGACGATAGCTATCTGGGGATCTTCTCCATCTCAGGCGGAGTTTCTACCTCTTTGTGCCTTACACGTACAGCGTACAGCTACCACTGATGGAGCACTCTGATGTAGTCCCACATTCGTTTCGGCATCTGGCAATCCATGTAGGTGTAAATCAATTTCTCTTATGCTGTAGGTTAATTTATAACTCTTGTTGTGGAAGAATCCACCCCCCCCCCCTAGTTTATCGACTAACATTGTTCTACCTTGCGTTTCATGTTGGACCTAATATGTGCTGTTTCATTGTAAAGCCATTGATACTGATCTTAACAAATGTCTCATTCATTCGTAGTGTGAAAAGCTATATACACACTAAAGCAGCATTGAGACATTTAACTTAGGTTTGGCTAGAATTTTATCATTAACATGGTTAAAACACCATTTACAAATCATAAGTATGACAGAATAGTGACTCGTATTTTCCTGATATTTTTTGTGAAACCTACCATGATACCTTCAAGTTCTGTCTCTCAAGTTATATACAGCTTACCTAAATAATTGGATAAGACCCAACTCTGCTTACCTACACATCTTTTTTCCTAAAAGTTTCTGTGTCCCTCAGTTAACTGTGGAAATATTTAAGTTATTTCTAAAGTGGAATCTTCTTTCAGCACATTCCTCTTTTCACAAATTCCTACAACACTGCCGTTATCATACCTTAGTCGTGACGTAAGTGACTGAATTAATGCAGGCGATGTTGAGCAGAATCTTTATGATGCTTATCACACCATGACTAACAGGTTCTGTGAATTATTTTATGTGGAAAGACCTAAACTTATAACACATCATCAGCTGCAATCACATGGGCAACTGGAGAGTTTAGCCTTTATGTTTGAAAGATGAAAAAAATCTATCTATCTATCTATCTATCTGTCTGTCTGTCTGTCTGTCTGTCTATCTGTCTGTCTGTCAATCTATCTGTCTATCTGTCTGTCTGTCTGTCTATCTATCTGTCTGTCTGTCTGTCTATCTATCTGTCTGTCTATCTGTCTGTCTATCTATCTGTCTCTCTGTCTGTCTGTCTGTCTATCTATCTGTCTGTCTGTCTATCTGTCTGTCTGTCTGTCTATCTATCAGGGCTGATTGTAGGCTTTTTTTTAAGGTGGGGCCAACCTTGTCATTAGCCAATGATATGTTTTGGATTGGTGAGTGACAGGGAAGGGGGCTCTCTGGGGGCCAGTCGTGTTTCCGCTGGGGCCCTGCACTTGTATACGCTGGTATATACACAGCCCCTGCTATCTATCTATCTATGATTGTGGGTGTAGTTTGTGTAAGCTGCTTTTAAATAAAAATTCAGAAAATGAGTAAAGTGGTATCCTTTCCTGAGTGCCACCTCTCAGTCTTAGGTGTACGCTGTGTCACCGGAGCGGAGACCTCGTCAGCTACTCAATGTGGTCAGGGCTTCTGAAGTGGGAGAATATAATTGCCTCCATGCCACCATGGGGAGGTTAAATTGGCCCAGGTTGGCTTGGCCATCATGGCTGCCTGCTGCGTAGAGGTTTCCGGCAAACAACGAGAGGTACATTGGAGAGGCGAGTGTGATGGAAGACGAGGAGAAGTGTAATAGGGACTTTGATAAACATCCATAGCCAATATGCGAGACAGCCTTCAGAACATCCTACGCAATTTGTGCGTAGAGTAACGTCTGTCTGTACATTCACTGAACCAGTCAGAGAACTCCTTCAGCACCTTGGAACGATTTTCTCCAAAAGCTTTTTAAAAGCTTCACTGAATAAGCAGTATCACATTGATAGTCAATTTTTATGAATTAATTGCATTTTTCAGTCAGATTTGCCATCGACCTACATTGGCTTTGAATTCTGTATGTCAAACTTACACACATGGGCAAGAAGTGTAGATGGCACTGACTACTGTAGAAACTACTTCACTCTGCCCAGAAACGTTTCATTCTAGCTATAAATTGAAAATTTTTGGGGCTGATATATGAGAAAATAGTCTTTGGAGTGTTTTTGAGGTAGACGGCATGCGGGTGGGGAGGGTGGGCCCTGCTCTTTGTGCACGGAGCATGTCCTCTCTTGCTTCCGTGGAATTCCTCTGGGAACGCCGGTGTTCCTGCTCTGCCCAAAGACACACAGTCGAAGTGAATTGGCAACTATAAATAGCCCGTGTGTGTTTGTGCATCCAGCTATGTGTGAGTCCTCTGCGATAGACTAATGTCCTGTTGAAGGGGTGTCTCACCTCGCCCCTAAGACTGACTTTGAGTTACAATGAGCAGAGTATTCATATGTATATATTTTTTTTATTATTTTGCAGACACTTTTATGCAAAGCGACAAACATTGTTTTCAGAAAGCAGAGCCAGAACAATTAGGGGTGTTGGGCCCGCCAGCAAAAAGGAACTTGGGCAAGAGTCCAACAGTGACCAATGCCCACCACCAAAGCACCCCAACACCCCCCTAAGCCCCCAGTTGTTGAAAAGAGAGGCATTATGAAGCAAAGGATATTGAGTATAAGATATTGTTTTTCAATTTTTATCAAATTGGTTTTTGCCAACAGGCTTGCAATTGTTTTTCGGTTTCAGAGTACTCCATGCAGCAAGTTCATAGGTCAGGTCCCAGGTGTGCAATTATACACATATAAACATTTATTTATATATTTATATGTATACAAATATATACATGTATACACACACACACACACACACGCGCGTATATATATACATATATATACAGATGCTCCTCTACTTACGAACTTTCAACTTACAAACTTTCAGACATCAATTTTTTTTTCTGCGCGCCAATTCTGTAAGGTACGACTTCTGGCCGCTACTCCCGCCGTGCACCAGCGCAGCGTGCGTACTCCCAGCATCCTAGTTCTTTGTACTTGCGTATACCCTTAAAATGATGGTGGATAACGACTTACGAACATTTCAAGTTGCGAATGACCGTTCGGAACGTATCTCGTTCGTATGTAGAGGACCGTCTGTATATATACATGTGATCATCTAGTATTATCTTATCATTATCTTATTCAATGTAGCTGTGTAATGTAGTATTTATATTTGATACTACACCTAAGAACTTGTTATAGTGAATTCAGAATTTACATATACTAATTACATTCAAGCATAATATTCAACCATGACCATGATAATCCCCATCAAACTGTAGGGGTATAAACACCTTTTTTATAGTATGCCGATGTCCACAGTGTGATAAAATAGAATTTCAGACAGATATGCCTGGAATACATGCTTCATATAAGGGCAAAAATAAAATATAATGTGCATCGACAAACTATATTTCCTTAGAAAAGTGGTCATAATATCTATACAACAGCTGCATTTCTGTTTACTAAGTGAAACATTTTACATGTAACAATGACAGCATTGAAAGTTCATTGTCTAAAGGCGGCTGATACTGTATCGCACTTTTGCCTGGTGACAATTTGGACGTTGGATGTTTCTTGTTTTTGTTTGTTTGTTTGTTTGTTTGTTTTTTTAATTTGTCATTTATCAGCCAGTAATGTGATTATGGTTTGTGGCACTGCCAACTTCCATCATTAGGACAAACAAAACAAACATGTCTGACATAGCTAATGTTTCATTAACACATTTATTTAACTTTTTGTGGTTTTATTTATTGATTTTTCACGCAGAATGGCATCCCGTTCTGCTAAATCAGCCCTGTGACTGATCATGATGGATGACATCTGCTACTGTCAAACTCATTTTAACATGATGAAAAAAAATACATTGACAGCAAAAGCAGATGATCGATATGCAGGGCCTTTATCCCTTATATGGCTCTAGTTAAGTATATTTGGAAGAAACATTTGAATAACCATAAATAATTTTTAGTAGGGTTGATAGCTAATTACCTCGTACAATGATAAGAATTACAAAAATGTAGGAATAAAAAAATGTGTATTCAACGCTTATAAAGCTAAATTATAATATTGCAATTTTATAGTGACTTTAAATGCATTGAAAGTACAGGTCAGTACTACATTCCGCACATCCACAGCCCCTTCAGTCTGGACTCCTGCTCCATGACTAACTGTTCCGCTCTGCCGCCCAGCCTGACTGTCACAGCTGCCGTGGAGCAGTGGCACCAAGGTCATTGTTCTCATTAAAGCCATTCCACAGTGTTGTAGCTAATCTCCAGTTAATTGTAGTTAACGAACCAATTCTTGCTTTGCGAGTTTTACAAATTTAGGTGTCAAATGTAGCTGGAATTAAGGCCCCAGATGGGTTTAACATTTTTCAATTTGTGTGTGTGTGTTTTTTTTAATTAGTTGCGGTCTTTGGTTCTAGTATCAGATTCAGAGTAGACAAGGATCTAGAAGTTAGTGTTGTTAACTTAAAAGAATGATTCAAACGTTCCAGCAGGTAAACTATTATCAAAAACTCTGTACTGTCTTTTGCAAACTGAATAGGCATATAACCAAACTGGAGGACAAAGCAAACAAGTGAAACTAACTAACTCATTACTAACTCATTACTAACTCATTACTAACTCATTCCCACAGTAAATTTCCCAAAAATGTAATCTCAGATCGGGGGGGGGGGGGGCTCTAAAGTTGTGCATCTTTATGCCCATTGCTTAGAAATATTTATTGTGCGTTTCTCATAAAACATTCAACCACCTATAAAAACCATTAATAAAGTTCCCACATTATATGGATATTTGGATGTCCGATATAGCTACATATAGTGATATGAAATCTGAAGAATTAATTAAGACAAACACTAATGTTTTTGATTGGGTCCAGAATTCTTATGATACCCTCCATGCAAATAAAACAACTCCTCTCTCATTCCCCAAATTGTGTTTTGTTATTTTTAATTACTGCTTGATTGTTAAGAGGGCCTTGAACTCCCGGTGGCAGCCAAAGAGCATTTTAAGGAGCATTTATTTCATTATTCAGCTCTTTCAATTGTAGTCTGTTCATTTAATTGTTTAATTACTTGTTTGCCTAGAGGAAGTGGTGAATAATTAGTTGTTAGTCATCTTTTTAGGCAACTTTTCTAACTACATGCAGTTGTATGGTCACATGTCCTCCTGTCTGGCCTGTTCATGTATACATAAATGAATAAAAACAGTAATTTGGATAATCATCTCAGTTTTCTGGCAACTTTTACTAGTGGCCGAAGCATACAGCCAGGTTTGCATGTTAATTTTGTGCTTACATAAAATAATATTGTATTTGGTTAAACAGGATACGTCCTCATCACCCAGACCTCTAAAAGACAAAGAAGAGGCAAAGGAGTTAAGTCTGCATCTCTTTGGGAGGATGGACCCGGTTGTTATCGATCCGATGAGTCACAGCAAGTGCCGCAGAGCACAGGAGAAGTGCCGTGCGGAGCATAGACAGAGGCAGACATCAAAGAGGGCGTGACGTGGTACGCATGGCAGTGAGGGCTGCAGTGGCGACGGAGCAGCGCAGTGGCAGAGGCGCCGTTACCTGCACCGCAACTGGCTCTGCGGCCGCTTGCCAGAACGCCATCTGCATTCTGAGTGACAGTCAGAAAAACAATGACAAACGCATTATAGAATATGACAGGAATTCAACATTCTGATTGAATAAATACATATGATGCACATAATAGAACTGTAATGTATATTGTGATATGTATGTTTTATATAATATACACGCATGTATTTCCAGTGAGGTACTTTTAAATAAAAGGTACAACAGAAGTTACCTGAGTTGGTGATCTGTTGCATCACAGGGCTGCTTTTTTAATAATGGCAGCTGGCATTTATATACATAGAGAGTGCTGACCTTAGTTTTGGATGGCTCAAAGGCAGGACGCCCAGTAGCTGGATGCCTCAAAGGCAGGATGTATGCCGCTGTGACGGTCTCCCTGCCAAGGCTATTGCACGCTTTGCACACTATGGGTCAGCAGGCAGCGGGAGAGCTAATGCTAATCAGAGAACTTGTGCATTAATAACCGCTGGCAACCTTCAGGTGGACGGTGAGCTTTCTGGAGGCGTTACTGTACGTTGTTAGTATCTTAGCTGCTTATTTTTTAGGACAACGACTTGCATTCAGTGTAAAGTGAAGTTGCGTGGTATAAAATTTACGGAAATCAAATGGTGTTAAGCCTAATTTAATTTTAAAAAATTTCCTGAAGGAAAAAAACATCAAAACATCAGGCTAGATTTCTGAGAGTCCCTTTGATGATTAAATAACAATGTATTTTCAAGCTCTTAGCACAACAACCATTGAAACATGCAGTATTGACTGAGTATTGATACTACAATATTCTGACATTATATGACCATTTGTTTACATAACTTCATATGACCTATCTCTGAACACAAAATATAGCATACAGGCTGCAAACATCAATTAGATATTTCAGTGTTAGATGTGGATAACATCACTGAAAAGCAAAGCAATGCATTCTAGAACAATAATAACAATATCAGTGATATTAATAACATAATGCTATATAAACAAGCTTCCAAGTGATTAGCATTGAGACATCTGTCATGCAGATTTCCTCCTGCGATGCAAAGCCGTACATGCTGCTTAGCTAGCATATGTGAACTGTCTATAGGTTGAGGGTCTGCAATTGACTGCCATCCCACCCTGCCTGATTCCCCATGTTGCCAGTTACAGGTTCCAAGAACCCCTTTGACCCCGACCGGTACAAGCAGCCAGAAGATGGATGGATGTAAATTAAACTAGCAGCACCAAAGTTTCAGAATATATGCTGTGCTGACTGAATATCACTAGCTAGGTAATCTGTTTCCAAAACACAGTGCAATAGACATTGCAGTGCAAAGTAATTGAGATTACTGTTACTGATTGCTATTAGTAAATGAAATTAATGAAATTAGTAAAATGAACTACTGAATTAATAAAAATAAAATATGAAGAAATAATTAATATAATGGGATCAATAACAAGATTACAAATAATTGTGTTTAAAATGTATAATTTAAATAGCAAAGGTTAGATGTATAAGATGTCTTTTTCTGTTGTTAATAAGTTGATCCTTGAAGGAGGAGTGTTAAATGCAGCTGCTTCTGCTGATGAACATGACATAACATAGCCATTGATGGAAATTTTGTCATTTAAATTATAATATGGCTTAAAATAGTCCCAACACACCATAAAGATGGGATGGGATTCTACCAGCATTGTTTTTAGAAAATATTGCGGTAGCTTTTCATTGTAGAACATTTCTGAGTTCTGTTTGTCATTTCTGAATTATGAAAAAGGCACTTTCTTTTCTGAATGCTTAAAACACGCCCACTGTGTCACCTTGGAAACGAAACAGCATTCAGAAATCTTAACTTAGCTATGCTGACATTTAATGCGTGTTTAGTGTTTAATTAATGTCAGAACACTCACATTAGTTACAACTTTGGATCTCCAACTCACCTTAGCATGTTTTTGGACTGGGGGTGGGGGGTGGAACTGGAATACCCAGAGGAAACCCCATAATGACAAGGGAAGTATACTGTATGTAAACTACACACACAGAACTCTGGGGGAGATTTGAACTATGGCCAATGAGCTCAGAGGCAACAGTGCTAGCCACTGTGCCACCGTGCATTAACAATTCTACTAGTTCTACAATTCTAATTGTTTAAATATGAGTCTGCCTTTTGGATGTCAGTATATTCATATCCACCTTATCTCCTACAGTGGAGGTACACCGACCGGCACTGGAAGAAAACAGGACACAACAGTGACCAAGTGGGAGGAAACAGAAAGGCTATGTCCATGTAACTGGGAGGAAACAGAAAGGGCTATGTCCATATAACTGGGAGGAAACAGAAAGGGCTATGTCCATGTAACTGGGAGGAAACAGAAAGGGCTATGTCATGTTCACAGACCAATTTCTCATATATCACCGACTCACTTTGCACGATTTCAGTTTTCACTTTTCTTTCCCTTGAAGTTGAGTGCTGGAAATAGATGTCAAAAAAAACTACACATTGGATCACTTAATGTGTCAACGGAGTATGTGAGACAGTTTTTCGTTTTGTTTGTTTTTTTTTCATTATTTGAGTAGTAGTTGAACTAATATAAAATAAAACATGGAAACCATGAATTCTTCATTTTGAACATAGTATATTTTTAAAGAAGGAACGAATACATTGGTGAGAAAACAGGAAGGGTCATACCATCCAATAGTATTCAATAAAAGATAATAAAAGATTAATTGTTTCCTTTGAACCTATTTCATCATTTCATTGTTTAAAACATGTTAAAAATGGCTGTGGAGATTACTGTACCTGTATAGATGATGCTGAGTCATAATTACAGTTTTTCTCAGTTGCTTTGATGCATTTCTCACAACAGAATTGAAGTTCTCGAAACTGCTCGTTCAATTCCCACAACCTCTAGTCAGTTGTGCACATCATAACAGCAATTTCTGGTTGGTTTCGTCATT
>JAODKC010000021.1:20104540-20128119 GCA_026777985.1 Mormyrops attenuatus | reverse complement strand
GAAATACACTAACTGCTGTGCAAATGTTAATAGTGATGTGAGAAAAGCACCAAAGCGACTGAGAAAAACTGTAATATGGTTACCCCTGAAAATCTTTTCAAATGTGCCCACAATGCTTCTCTTAATATACTAATTAAAATGTGAGTCAACAAAATTTCTGAGCAGATAATGAGTGCTACCCATTAATTCATGCTAATTACGAATAAATTGACAGTTTTTAATTACAAAAATCTATACTAGATCCAAAGAAACAATGTGTTAGTTGGGGGTAGGCTATTTCTGGAGTAAAAGCTAGGCCGTAGCAGCATGAACGCTGGATTCATGCGGTTGTGTCACCTTGGCAAGAGAATTTCCCTTTGAAGTACAATGTAAGCAGACTTGGAATATTTAAATATTTTTTTTTAATAAACATAAAAACAGATTTAAAAGTTAATCTAAGTAACATAGAGTATTAGCTTTTTCCTGATAAAAACATTGTAAGGGTAAAAAAGGGCTGTCTTAAAGAGATATGAAATTTTGGCAAATTCTATGAGTGGGCCTTTATTTTACCATTACCAGCTGGAATTGGGATGTGGTTCAGCGCACAATGGACACCAGTCTTGCGTATGCAGCAAAAAGACATCGTCAGATCTAAGCAGCACGGACACGCTACATTCACGGGACACAGAATACGTAATGTCTCTGTTAGCTAAATTCACCTCATTTCTATACCTCTTCATATATACATATTAATTCACTTCTCTGCTTTGGTTAACATGTAAAATACTGTGAGTATACTAAAGTGATTTATTTAAAACTGATCTTATTTTTGGTCATGCTGCCTGGTGAAAACTTTGTGATTAGGTAGATTTTGAAAGCAAATGACTGTGCTCAATAATATACAATAATCAAGAATCTTAACTTCTTTCTTTGAAATGGAAAGGAAAACTATTTCATATCTATTTTGAAAAATGTTCTGTTCTGGCTATTTTTTATCAAATGCTTCAGGGGCAAATGACATTTTCTTGATTAAACATTAACTTAAACATATATACCAAAGAACATTGTAAACCCTACTGTATACTCTGTACCTGGCTGGTGAATTTTTATCATTTATATCTTTATAGGACATTATAAACTTAGGGTCGAATCTCATTACTATACTAACTATGCTCAGCTGTATATTGCTAGAAATAGTACAAAATATTATTTAAATAAATATTTATTCTTCGGTAAGACTCGGCTTCATACTTTTTGAAAACATGAGGCAGATTAACTAAATAAATTAATTGGATTTTAACTCGCTGAGACATCAGTATTTATCGATTATATTGACAGGATGACCCATTCTGTCACCTTTACTTAGTACTGTACTTCCGGGAGGCAAATATCCAAGTCTGCTTGATTGTGCCTCTCTGGTATGTTGGTGTTGTTGATCTCTGCTCAGTGTGTAACCAGTCAGCCTGTTCTCTTTGAGCTCTGTTCCAATTTTATTCACTGAATTCTGAATTCTAAGTCGCAATCTCTGAAATCATTTCCTGGTGCAGTAAGCTACTTTTTCAATGGTAAATGCCAAGATTCACTAAGGTCAGCAAGTACCCTAGCTTTTATTTAATATTGGATAGCCTTGCTTCTTTCATTGCTACCTGAAAGAAAACCTGTATTATACCCAAAAAAATTACATTCAAATCTACAGAATAACATGGGTCTTTACAGGCGTAGAAAGGCCATATGTTTAGTGTTTGAATGCATGTGTATCTGTTTTTCAAGGTTGCAGCTCTCAGCAAATGGTCAATATATATCCATCAGAAGTTTCTTATATTTTATGAATTTCAATTTAATTTCAGTAAATCCATTTACTTGTTAGTGTAAGCTCTATTACAAATGCATTCCATACCAAATAACTGGATTTTCTATTTGCGTATTGCTTTCATAGTTGCAATAAAATGATTCAGTGTAAATTTAGAGGAATTGTTTGTACGATTGTAATAATTAGATTTCTTGATACATCAAGACATTAAAAAAACGGGAAATGCAGTGTAATAATTTACAACCAAGTCAGCTGATGTTTTTGCTATAGTGGATCTCTAGCGCCTCTGTGTGCCAATGACGAATGAAGTGGAAGACAATTGAGAAAGGAGTGCTTTTGTAATGTGTGAACAATGCGCCAATGTTTCTATATCTGGAAAAGGCATTTGAAATCCAATACTGTGCGCTACTGCACATTCTGTACATTGTAAACTTCAGGGTGTCTGAGATTTACAACTTCATAAAGTTTTAGCAGAGCTTTGGAGAGCTTCCATATCATCCCTAGTAAAAAAGTCAACTCGTTGACCCTGATGCGTGAAACAAGGAATGAGATGAAGATGGTAGGTGAAGCCAAGCCATTGTAAATACCTCAAGTCAAACCAGAGATCGGACTCTGGTCCACACTCCGTAGTCGTGACTTTAGCGTTGGGCTATCTATGCCTCCAATGACACCTTACCCTGTCACTTACTGTGTGGCTTATTCCCATTGACTAGAAGAGATGTAGGGGTGATGCAATATGCAGATAAGGAAAATGCTTACTAAGCACGATAACCAGTATGATCCCGAGGTTTCCAGTGAAGGAAAGGTTCCAAGAGAAAGCCAGAATGTGCTCATTTGAAAGAAGACTCACCAGTGTTTGGATGCATACGCGAGGTCTAGTCCAAGCAGAAGGCTTGCATATTTCAGACGTGTGTGTGCTATAGCATTAGCTTTGAATGTCTGCCGTCTTGTCCTATGTGATTGGAACACGGAGCTCATGTGGCGCTGCTTGTAGCTGAGTTTCAGCTTGTCAGTGTGTGATATTAGTCAGTGTATCAGCTTGTCAAGTTTGTGTTGGTTCATACCACATTAATTAACCTGTTTAAACAAATATATATTTTATGTATTTTTGCATAATTACAGATGACTAAATTGGAGAAGGAGCAATCTTCTGTCAAAAGCAAGGTGACAACTAGTGTACTGTAATTGCTACAGAATTACTATAATTACCACTAGGCTTGAAAAAATGTTAATGAGGCATGTTATTGGCTTGCTTTTGGAGACAAAACAGCGCAATCAATTTTAATTGATACATGCAATATAGCCAAATTATACCCTGCAAGGCTTTCATTTAATCCCGAAGCAGTGCACCCATCTTGGCTGAAACTGAGACGTATGGCTTAGCTCATGTACACAGTAAAATGACACTGATAGATTTCTTCCACAGAAATTAACTATGATATTTGCATATAATACACAAAATACTAAATTAAAATGCTAAATGGCAAATATTAGCTAAATGCACTTTCAGTTAGTTTTTTCCTGCAATGTAAGAAAGTTCAAATGAGTACAACTCAAATGTAATACACAAATTAATGATCATTAATGTAATTATAGGACTAAATTATAGTATATAATTGGAATATTTTAATTAGTTCAATCATTATAAGACATGTTTGTAAACAAATCCATTTCAAATGCTCTTTAAAATTCAGTAGAGTGGTAGATGTCTTAGGTCTAAATAATTTCCCATATCATGACAAAACATGTCTGGGAGTACCATGTAATATAACCTTCCAAATGTCTCATACAGCAGCACACAAAACCTTGATTGACTGCTATATTGGTTGATTAAAAAGTAACTTTTAAATCCTTTGATTCTACATAATGTAATCTGTACCAGAATAAGCACTTCCTGGAATAAATACCTCATATGTCTCAAAGCAAAATTCAACAGCTCACTTAATTCATGCAAGAAAATCGACAGATTATTCTGAGCTCCTGGGAATCCCATGGTTCTTCATTCCACAGCAGCCTTTCTGTAATACTGTCTTGAAAATTCATTGTGTATCAGGATCCGAAATGGACTGGAGAAAAAAAGCTAAAGACCGCCTTTTTTGGCTGATACTCATAAATAATCTTAATTGTAACTGTGCAGTGTAACGGCCACAAGTATTTTAGAAATGATAATCAAAATACTGTTGGAATTAATAGATGAATCAACTTGAGCTAGGTTCATTGATGTTTTGCATAAATAATAAGATGCATTCTTGGATATAATTACATTAGTCAAGCAATTAATGACAAAGGTATACATATGACACATTTCATCATCAGCTTCCAGTCAACCCTCCATGACAGCATGCTTCACTAGGGAGGAAACTCTTCACCATGGCGATGTAGAGGCAGCAGACCCCATAGGGTCTCGCATCGTTTTATTTTGAATAGTCTAATAAATGTTCTCGTTACATGCGCGTGGATATTGATCATTTGTCAGCTGCAACGGCTGGTGACTGCGTCAGTGTTTATTTTATAGATGAATAGTTTCGTATCGTCAGCGATACTCCACCATGCTTAGCCAAACTGGTGATCCCGATCCACTACTGCTGTCTGGCAGATGGACGCACAACAGAGTAACGCCCATTCTGCTGCCGTATGTAGAGGGGGGGGAGGCGGGGGTGATGCAGCGTGCAGGGCTTATAAGGTAAGGGGCTGTGCTTCTCTGGCTATAAAAAGATTTCTCAATGAAAGTCTTAGAGGTTGAAGCCATTTGAATGATTTTTTTGAATGACGCAGGGGCTGTGTCTCACGGGAGCCAGATCAAATCCACCCAAAGAGACAGAGATATTAAAGCGGAGTGAAGGCACAGGCAGAAGCCCTGCATTTCGCTGACTTTCAATTAAAACCTTGATAAAAATGAACCTGGAAATATCAGCCATCCCTTGGGGACTGCTACCATGATAACACGACAAAGCAGAAATTCGACACCATACCACTCACCTTTTTTCGTGTTTTGCAATAGTTGCCTGCTTCTTTGGAATAAACACCAGTAATTTAGATTTGCTGATTGACTCTCTTAAACATCTGTTTTTTGTGCAAAGCCCAGTAGCTCGCCGTCATCCTAAAACAGGAATGTCTGCTAAGGTAGTCTAATAGTTCTCAAGCAGATACTTGTGGTTTGAATATTTACATTTCCTCTAATGCTTGCACACATGCACATGCAGAAGTTTGGATTACTGCTGTGTGCAGAATAAGCTTGGATGTTTTGAGAAGCCACTGATTTACAGCCCAGTGAACATCACCTGCAGCAGTCACATATCTGGGTATTCTCCCAGTGCTAGTAAACATTTTTTTTAAATACGAAGTATCCTGAAAATGATCACAAAGAAGAATGGTGCAGATCAAGGGGACACGGGATGATAAGGGTGATCATTTGAAATATGCATTTGAAGCTCCTGGGGCAAACAGTGGACTGGCTGCATCTCTCTGCCTCTCCCTGGAGGATCATGGGATTGAATAATTATCTGAAGTAAACTGCAGCACTTGGTAACCCACAAGCCAGCTGGAAGCCAAGAAGCCTATTGTATACAGGAGGCTTTTGTTGCTGATGGTTGCATTACTTATTGGGAGATACTCACTTGAGTGCCTACACGAGGACTACATGCTGTCTACGGAGTTGTCTCTCTCTACACTATCAACCCCTTACTAATTTGGACTGCAACATGCATTGTGATGAGGTTCTTCAAAAAAATATATTTATTCACAGGTTATTGCAAGATATCGGGTGCCTTTATTTGTCTACAAGTAAAATTGCATTAATGATACGCTGATTGAAAAACTCTTTGTGGAAAATTAAAATATGGATTTACCTTTGTTTGAGGGAGCATGAACAACAGTCTTTAACCTTCCTACAGTATTTTGGTATACTCAACATTTCATTGAATACCCTTTTGGTATAACAGTTTTTACCAAGGAAAAGTTACAAAAAACAATTTAAAAAGCTGTTGTCTTGTACTCTTGTTACTCGAGTACAAAAAAGTTGTCTAGGTTATTGTTTATGTCATTGTCTTAATCACTCTGCTATGATTATTCAACCAAAAAAGGTAAAAACATCATAAATTTCCCAGTTCATGGAGAGGGCTGTGGCAGCAGCATGCTGAGCAGGTCAGACAACTTTTCCATGTCCACAGATTTTAGGATCCCTAAATATTTCCGAGCCAGCTGGGAGATATAATTCCTCTAGCATCTCCTGGGTCTTCCCTGGGGCTTCCGCCTAGTGGGACATGATAGCAACAGTTCCCTTGGGAGCTGTCCAGGTGGCATCCCTATAAGATACGCAAACCGCCTCAGCCGATTCCTCTCGAGCCAAAGCAGCACCGAAATTCCTCCAGATCTCCAAACTCCATACCCTGTCACATAGAATGAGTCCATCAATCCCATGGAGAAACCTCATTTTGGTTGCTTGTACTCACAACCTTGTTCTTTCATTCATTACCTATATGTGAGGATAGGGATGTAGATTGACCGGTAAAGTTACCATCACTTCCAAACAAAATCCCAAAGTACTTAAACTCCTTCAAAAAAGGCAAACCTTTGCCTCTTTCCTGAAAGAAGTAATCCACTCATTTCTAAGAAAGTACCATGGCCTCGATTTCAGAGGTACTGATTCTGATCCCCACCACTTCACATTCTACACTGAGTCACTGAAGTGCGTGCAGGAGCTCCTGCTTGGATGAGGCCAAAAGCACGACACCATCTGCAAATAGCCGGCATGTCACTTCTAGCCCCATACCAGATACCATTCCAGCTATGGCTGTGCCTTGATGTCTTGCCCATAAGAATCACACGCGAAAGTGGAGACAAGATGCACCCTTGACAGATGCCAACACCCACTCTAAAAAACTTCGATTCTGTGCCAAGGACACAAGGACTCTTGCCTCATCCATATAGGGACCATGCATTAACAACCCGTATTCCTGCAGCCGCCCCCCCCCCGCTCAGTGTTGAGACGGTCATATGCCTTGCCTTCTCCAAGTCAATAAACTGTGTTAACCACATAATCCCAACAACATCCTGTGCTGTCAGCATCTTGGGACAGGTTTCGCTTAATAGTGCCTTTCCAATATGGAGGCCTCTGATCACCATATGTACTTCATCTGAACCAGAAGTGGTGGATGGGAGGGGGCATCCATCAGATTAAGGAGTTCCTCAACAGCCAACATTTTGGATGTGAAGTCCTGATTTTTCAAATATCCTAAAAATCAAGCAAAGTATCATTTACAGTCTTTGACAATATCAGCTGAGTTGACCTGCACTTCCCCAACTTGTCTGAACACAGCCCGAACAAAGTCCCCGCTCCCCTTTTTGGAGTGTCGAAATCATCTTTCAGGCCACCTGGTCTTTATCCATGGCCTCTCCAACCACCTCCCATGTATGAGCTCCTGTGACTACCTTTGCTATAGCCTTTCTGGCCTGTCAGTACCTTTTAGCTGTCTCTGAAGACCCCTGTTGCCCCGAAGGTCTCCTTCTTCAGCTTGACAGCCTCCTTCACCACAGGTGTCCACTTACGGGTCCTAGGGTTACTGCCATGACAGGCACCTACTGTCTTCTGGCCACAACTCTTTACAGTCGCTGCAAACGATTGAGCTCTTAAACATCGTCCATTCGGCCTTGCTGTACCCGACCTCACTTGGCATACAGTCGAAGTCTTTCCGGAGGTGTGATCTGAATTCATCTCCCACAGAAGCTTCAGCCAGACATTTCCAGGCAACCCTGACTGCTTGTCTGGGTCATCCTGGTCCATCTGGCTTCCTTTCCATGCACCAAATCTACCTTACTGGCAAGTGGTGATCAGTTGAGAAGTCTACTCCTTTTTTCACGCAAATGTTCAAAACACACAGCCTCAAATCAGATGAAACAAGTCTATAGTCGATTGTTGACCTTTGCCCTAGGATACACTTGGTACTGGGTGCACTTCACTGTCTGGACATGGTGTTTGTCATGGAAAACCATGGGTTTCACAAAAGTTCCATAATAATTCACCACTCGGATTTTGATCCACGAAATCATTGTTCAGAATCATACCCTGTGAGAAAATTAAAGTCTTCTAGTTAGCGCATAGTCTGTAGACAGTTGTTTTGAACAACACAAAATTTCTTTAGTCTCCAAGGTGACCACCTAATTCATGTCAGGGGGGACACTATGAACCAGGGCAGGGTTTGTAAGCTACCATTTCAACCATTTCAATAAAAAAACTGGATTTCACTTAAGCACTGAGTTCTTGCTGTTTGCTGATTGGTCAGTCTCCTCTAATCATGCACATGAAACAGCTGGATGAGTCTTTCAATCAAGGAAACAATCCAGTAAAAGTACAGGATGAACCAAACAATTTAGCTGAGCATGGGAGCCTTTCAGTTTTAAAGTAGTTTGTAAAAGCTGAAGTAGCTCATAGTGTCCCTCCTGACATGGATTAGGTGGTCACCCTAGGGGCTGGGGCAAGGTCCCAGCTATGCAAAATCCTGAGGGGCACAATGAGGATATTTTGAAGAAAGTTTTTCTGAACCTGAATCACAGATGTAAACTAACTGGGGGCCGCTTTAGCTATAAGACAGGGAAACATTTCTTGGTGGTTTAAAAATAGAAGCTCAATAAAAATTCAGATTTGACATTAACTGAAACTATCGGTACAAATGCATTAACACTCTGTAATTAAATATCAAGACTGAATGCTAACTTGCTAATAAAATTGTTTATATTTTTTAATCAATAGGTAGAGCATTTCAAAGCAATTGCTTTTGGTTTTTGCAATACAAATGCCTGTGCAGAGGGTAGCTAGAATATTCATTAGCTTGGTGTCCATTGCAGGGAAGTGTTTAGCGAAGGGAGGCTATTGGCCTCAATTAGGGCATCAAACACAAAAACAGACATGACAGAATACTTTAACCAGAGGACACATAGTTTGTTTTTCTCTTTGGTTAATAAATAATAATATTGCTGACAAAACAGGGAATGGATTCAAGAATGAAACAAGCACAGATGGTTAAAATGAACTAAAAGCTACCTAGCAATTCAGATAAACAAAAGCGAAGCACAAACTTACTCCAGTAATTCAGTCTTGTACAACTGTGCATATCCATAGCAGGATAGCCAGTCCATTCAGAACCAGCTGGCCATCATTAACGTTGTCTCAAGTAGACCAAGTACAGTCTGGAATGCATGTGTCTTACATAACAAATCCACTGCTTTCAGGTTGAGATAATGGTAAGCAACAGGCTAGTTCGAATACTTTTAGTATAGCTAATATTTATAAGTGTAAATCTTGGAATTTGTATTTTATACATTTGGATACTGGACCGTGGGTTTTTTACATGCTACAGAAGCCAATCATCTTAACGAGGTTAACCCTCTGTTTGTGATTTTTGCCTCACTCTCAGCAGCTAATATGTTAATTTTCTGATATCCTAGAAGTCAAGAACTGCACAGTGAATAGAATAGATTTTCAAGGCAACAATCGGTAAAATAAGTAGTTATTTAATTTTATAGATGTGCCTAATATTAGCTAAATTTAAAGCGTTCGAACTAATCTGTCTCTTACCATTACCTAAACCTGAAGAGAGTGGTAGCTATGCAAAATTTAGTAAAAAGTTAAAAGTGCAGTTATTTAATTGTACTCTTTGCCAGCCATGGCGATTACATCCGGAAGCTATGTGAAATTGAGGTCCATACTCCCCGTGGTCATTATGGATGTCCTGGCCAAATCTGCTTCTCTCAATTTGATCACCTAATCATTCCACAGTTAAACACCCTAATTAATCCCTGTCTCTCTACCCCAATGATAAATTACATAATGACAATGTGATGTCACAATGCTACAAAGGTGTTTACTCGTCCTTTTGTCGCGACTTACTTTTTTAATGCTAAAAGTATTAAATATATATTAAATCTTATTACATTATTTAAAGTGTTTTCAGTAGTTAAACCTACTAAAATATTCATAGTTATAATTGTTACTATTGTTATAATAATAATAACAACTATTCCAGGTTATTATTATTATTATATTTATTTTATGAATTCAGGATTTTCTCATAAATTTTACATTTCTCACAGGGATTCAGAAGACAGAATTGTTTGGTTCAGTTCACCCAGAAAATTCAATTCCACTCAATGTAAACTCAATAATGTTTGGATGATTAATAGCCTCACTAAACAGTTAATAACCTAGCTTTATGAAAAAGTGAGGGATATGTAAAATATGTTTTGCATGACATCAATATAGCCTGTGTTTTGTGAAGCATATGAAGAGTAAAACTGAATGTTGCGACATTAAGTATACGAGCCAATAAAGATCTGGAAACAGCTAATCAGAAAAAAACAAAAATGCAAGAATAAAAACCACATAAACACAAAGACTTTCGCAACACTTTTAGTGAGAATTAAAAGCATTAAAGTGACATTCAAAGAATATTGTTAAATTGAATATTTTTGTAAGAGCAGCAGATTTGCACTTAATTGGGTTGTAGTCTCCCTGGCTTAGCAAAATCTGCAGAGCTTATTTCGTAAATTCCACTCAAGGCCTATTCATTGAATTCTGTATATGAAATCAATTGAACTGACATTATTTTATTTGTAATATTATTGTAAATAAATAAAGATTGTAAATAAATAAAGATGATTAATTTAATTCGTCACTAATCGCAAACAAGAGAGATCAAAAGAGAATCACTTTGCCCTAATTTTTTTTTTTACTTTACACACAAACATAGACATATGTACAAACAGGCAAGGGTATTCAGCGTTCCATTTGTACTTTCCCTTTCCATTTTGACAGAAAAGGGAGGGAATTCTGTCTGGCGCTGGTGTAGAAAAGTGACAGAGCCTAGTGATGGTAAGAAGGTGGTAATCAACACCTGTGATGCTGCAGATAGCTAGAGAAGAATCAAGTAATGTGGGGTCTCAAACACCAACCCAACACTTTGCCTCAGTTATCCTCTACTGAGAGGTTCAAGTCATAGGGAGCATTAGGCGGGGAAAATAACACATTGCAACAACCTGTAATATTCACTGCGCTGCACTGTACAGTTCACAGTGGGGTACTCCGGGAGACTGGCAGCAAAGGAAAATGGCAAATATCAAGTGTTAAAAACAGCCCGTTAGCTAATAATAGGGTTTATGATATGGCATATAATTCGAGTTAGGGGGCGGGGCAAAAGTCAGGACATTTGTTTTGTTTTTACAGTAGTTTTTTTTTTTTCTGAAGGCAAGTGGTAGACAGGAGAAACAAAATAAAACAGAAAACATTTTTTTCCTTCTCTTACTGCTTATGTTTTTTTTAATTTGGATTGTGTGAGTTGCTAATGTATTTTGTACTTCTAATTCAATAACTCATTTGTGTTAATTATCATCCATCCATCCATCCATCCACCTTCAACCGACTTATTCCAGACATTTTAGAAATGTTTGCCTTTTGTATTTTTTATTATTATCTTTCTAAAATCAATAGTGGCATACATTTTACACATTTGCTGAAACTATTTTTTATGACTATTTTAAAAGTTCAAAATGGGATTTTTAAATTATTATAGTCAGTGTAATAGAGGAAAAAAAGAAAAGGCTAATCTGACTGCTGATTAATCAAATATCGGCATTAAGTGACACTGAAATGTTGTTTATCTTTGCAAACCTGGATGGATGTTGATTATGATGCTTTGATATTTTTTGACATAATTTTTTTTGCCAAAATGTTCCCTTTTTCATTTTCCCTTCTCTTTGCAGAACTACTTTGATTATAAAATAATGCTATAATAACATTATACAATAAAGGAAAACAGCTACTTTTTTAATAGCCATAAACTTCTCTAACTGAGTTATCTTCATTATTTCAGCTATTGAAAATGTAAAGTATGCGTCTATAAAATAAATCTGAGTCCTACTTCAGAGGTTCAGATGAAGCAATGTGGACTAGACTGTGAAGACGTGCAAACAATAAACTTTTATTATCTTTTCCAGAAAAATGAAATAAAATAACTGGAACAGTCTGAGCGAAACATTCTGTGGAGAAACTGAAAAAACAATGGTCAAAAGCATTTTTACAGTAGCTATGAGTCTCCGACTCAAAATTTTAAATAGTGTCAGCCAAATGTCCGAAACATGTGTGAAATGCAAAACTAAAGCCCCATTTTCCAACCCTTTACTCTCTCTCTCTCTCTCTCTCTCAACAGATCTCTTCTATATATATGTTTTCCCTACGCCACATACATAAAACTGTGAAAGTCAAAACAGATATACTGTGATTTGGTTACTTGTTTATGCAACTGAATGTGTTCACTGAATGGGCTCATACTCTATTCAAGATGCACTCTGCCCTAAGTCACATGCTTTCTGGGATGTACCATTAGATGGTTTGTAAAGGGGTGGATGGGCAGTATCTCAGCATATACCTACACTGACATCTAAGAACCACTGTGAATTTTAAAGGTTTTATTGTACTGTTGCCTTTGTCTATGCCTCAGTTTGTATGTTTAAACAAAGTAAAAACCCATTAATCTTTGCGTGTTTAATTAGCGGGCGTGCAGATTACGTTACAGAGATTATCATGCTAAATTAAGGAAAGAAGTCAGAGTGCATTCAAAACACATGAAAATTGCTTTAGAGTGGATCTAAATTCCAAAGGATTAAAGAGTAACATGGGTAATAAATAACAACCAAAGCCTATATTTATGACATTTAAAATATGTTATGATGTTATAGGAGTTTAGTTATACAGGGAGGAAAATAACAATGAAAGAGACATAGACAGAAGATGAGGGCTGCCAAAGCCACCTCACCTGCCCCCCTGCCTGCCTAGCCGTCTGTCTGCCTGCCTGGCCCATAATGCACCTGCCAGCCTGTGGTGTCCTGGCATCTGCCTGAATTTACCTCGCACTGAATTATGTAAACATGTACAGCTCAGTGCCAGCCAGAGGAAGATGGGCTTCCCCCATGATTCTGCCCCCTCCCAGGGTTTCATTCTCTCTTTGAGGGAGCCCCTCCTGGCTACCATCACCTCAAGCATACTCTCCGGGAACCTGGGACCTGTAAAGTGATCTGTGTCAGTGCTCCTTGTTGAAAGCACTATATAAATAAAATTGAGGTGAATTAAATTAAGACTGTATTTTCCAATAAGTGTACACGATAGCAGTTCAATAACATCTGAAATTTAAATAAATGGGGTTTATTCACCAAAAACATCCTCCAGATATCAATGGATTTCAAAACTCTTTGCTTGAGTAGCTATTATTTTTTTTGATTGTCTATATTTCACATTACTTTACTTGATTGCAATTCATTGCAAAGAAAGTTTTAAGGGTACAGCTTATAAAGCACTCAAAATTTAAATATTTGTTAGAAATAAGAGATAGCTAATGTTTCAAACCTTTTGTGACTCTGGGATTTACCTTGGAACAAGTGGAATTTACTTTTAAATAAATTTATTTTTAAGAAATTTATTATGCTAAATTATACGTAATTTTCTATTAAATGGTGATTTACCTGGCAAATTCAGCAATAGTGACAATAGTGTATAGAAAAAATCTAAGTGTCCAGTTGCTGAGAATAGCCTTGTTTTGGACAGCTAAGTCATGCACAACAACAACAACAGCAGCAACAACAACAAGAATAATAATAATTTATAATTACAAACATGTTATTCCAGTATAGAGAGTGTTCTTTGTATTTAATGTTTGAAAACATTGCTGTATACCGACTCTCTGCCTCTATACCTGATCAGCAGCTGGAAAGCAGACTCATGGATATTTACAGACTGAGAACCACGGTCGCTAACAGTACAGTGCTGTTGAAAAGCATTTAACATGAATACAGTGTGAGTGAAGTATGAAAATCTTATGCTGACTTTTGTAACCATCCCATCCAATGGATTTGTTGAAAGGCTGCTCTTGCAAATGTGGCGGACATGACTGACGTTGACAAAATTTAATCTTAATTTAAAATCACAACAACATGAAGGAGAAATTCTACATTTTAAGCCTCAAGTCTGCACCATAAATAATATTGAAGAGCAAATTATTCTAAGCTACAGATAATGCCACAGCATGGAATGCATGTTGATAATGGTATTAAAATCTGGCAGGTACTTTACTTATTTCCCATATGCAAATAGGCAGTGAAGTGGCATCTTCATACATTTGCGAGTGATGAATTAACTCTGACAGGGTTTTTTCCCTGCAGAGTCCCGGGAGGCCTCAACGATGTCATTTCCACTTGACATGCGATCTTAATCACTCAAGCAGCTCTCCCACAATCCCCTTCCTGTCACATTTCGGTGAACTGTTCTGCTGCCTCTCTAATGGTTGCCCCCATATTGCTGACGCTTTGCGTAAACAGAGATTGGATCTACTTTAACTGTTTAGGGTAATGTGGTTGCGTACGCACCCGACCGACGCTAAATCAAATATGATGTGATATGTAATCAGTTGGCTAATCACTTAGCTACTGGAGGGCTCTGGAATAGCCTCTTCAACATTGTAGCGACATTCTATATCAGCAGTTGTGCTGTGAGAAGTAATGTGTGTCACTTGCTGTTGTTTTTCGTAATACTGGCTAACAGCAAGGAAGACTTGTCCATCGGTTCATTCCCAGGTGGAATCGAGCTGAATATACTCGCACATTTTTTTCAAGATAAGGTGGAGCAAATAGTTTATAGAATAGTTTACAAGATATTGTGCTTTACAGAATACAATCTTATGTTGAGCTATGCCTGATTGAATTACATCTGATTGCTTTTACCTCCAAGGTCCATAGTAAATAATATACACTGATCCAGAGATGCCTGATGGTGGATGTGGTGGCACATTAGTGAATGTATCGCTTAGTGTCACTGGTGTAGCAGAATGGGCAGCGCTGCCAGCCATATAATGACCCACTGTCCATATCTAACTTGCAATACTGTACGCATACAGTAATGTATATGTGCCGGACAGCTACAATATCGAAATACGGCCAAATTGACTTGTGTCCGGTGTTCCCAGTCCCAAATGCCACCGCAAGTCAACGCAAAAAAATGTATTCCCTGTATGACTGTATTCCCCCCTGCGGTTAATTCATTTTACACTTATATGTAATGTTTGGTTAGTTTGGATTAGTATCTATTAATTGACGGTAGTATCTTGACTCTGTGTGTGACCTCTCCTGTCCACTGTGTCCCCAGCATCTTGCTCTGTGCCTCCTAGCATAGACTTCCCACCTGTCTTCACGCTGTGGTGCATAAGTGTTTCGAAAAATAGATGGATATATGTTCTGCATTACCTATTCTAGGCTACGATAATATATGCATCTACGTCAGCAACAAGATATGAAAAAAATACTACTAACTGGGACAGAAAGTAAACCTCAGGATCTGAGGGAGGCATTCTAGTATTTTTAAGGGACCCTGCTCTGTAAATATCAGCTTTCACGTCTGTTGTTGAATCTCCTTATCTGCAGCTGTGTAATTAAGCATTCCTCAACCTTGCTATGCCCATCGCAGCCATCTGTCAGGTCGGATCGTCATCAGCAAATAAGGGGGTCGGGATAGGAGCCTGGGTTATTTTACATTTTGGTCATTTCCCATAGTCCCAGTCGTCAGCTAGGTTCTGTGTTCAGTTACTTTGGACTAAATCGTCCTGTAAGCTAGAACTGTTACTTTAAACTTCTGTATACTTGAATTGCAAGATTAAGATAACAGATCCCAACTAAGACCTTTGGTACTTAAATGTTAATGGTAACTTTTTGCAGCAATCACATTAAAGAACGGGCTGTTCTTGTATTATTAAATAGCCAGCTAAAGGCTCAGAAGGGACTATTGAGGAAAACAGTTTCTTTTTTGAACAATATATCAATGAAAGTAAACATCAGATCACATGGACAACAGGTACAGGATAATAGTGCAGCCATAAATCCTTAATGATGAGATATGTGTAGGTGCTAAAACACAAGTATAATATTAAACTGAGCTCTCACGCAAGATGATTTAGGGTAAAATAAAATGAGATCGAAAGATTTAAAAAGTAAGATTAAAAAATAGGCAAGTGTTTCAGCTGTAACTGCAGGTTTTATCGAAAATGAGAATCCTTCATTTAGAGTATTTGAGGACACTAAGATATATTTACTTGTGTTAAAAATCTTCAATGCCTTTAAAAACAATGTTATATGGAGACAGAAGAATGTGTCCACATTTTAGACACTTATCTCTTTTCCTGTCGATATTTGCGGTTTCTTCCAGGTGTCCCTGTATAGGATTTGTGGCATGATGGTGGCCGAGGTGGGGAGGGCTGGATAGCCATCCTTTGGATTGAGAGTCAGATGACGATGAGTGTTGCTGATCATTCAGTTCACCTGACCCGGTTCCTAATAATAGATATAACCTGGTGTGTTTTGCCTCGCCCCCCTGGTAACCTGAACTCGGTCTTGATGCCAGACTGAGACCTGGGAGGCAAGATTATGTTTTTGTTTTCCTTTGTCCCCTTCCTTACATAGATTTTTTTATTTATTTTTTTTCCTGTCTATGGTTAGATTTTGCGCAGTGCTCTGTTTTTCTCAAGGCCTCCTCACAGAGCTGCATACTTAGCCTGCATACAATTCTTCCACTTGTTTAAAAGACCTACTTCAAGTGCTTGTAACCAAATGTTCATTTCTTTTTCGAATAAGCAGGAACAGCCAGTCCCTGTAGCAACTGAGAGGTTACGGGCCTTGATCAAGAGCCCAACAGTAAAAAATGCTCTGGGATTTGAACCTGTGGCCTTCCAATCAGAAGCACAGCATCCCAACCCTGCAAGGCATGCACCACGTCCCCATGGAAACAGACAGACACTGCAAAGTATCCAAAGTGACTCAAGTGGCCCACCTTCTACACTTCTGAATTCACATTAATTATATTTTTGCTTGCATTATTAGTGATTTTTATTGTTTTTTTTTTTTTTTTTAACTGTTTCAGTCATTTTAACTCCAGTTAAGAAACAATTGTGGAGCAGTAGCTCTGAGGCTAGCGATCTGTGCCAGCGATTGGCTGGTTGCTGGTTCCAATCCCGTGAACACCAGGAGTGCTCCTACTCCATTGGACCCTTGAGCAAGGCTCTTAACCTGCAATTGCTTCATCCTGGGTATGATGTTAACCTATACCCAGCCCTGCAAGGAGGTCCTTCAACATTTGGGGTTTGGTGGTAGGACTGGCACTCCAGCCACCAGAAGAAACTCAGACTTTTCCATTCGGACTAGTGTGGTGCTGAGGTATCACACCCGCTGCACAGCTGCACTTGGGTTCTCGTCCCTGAGGTGGTTTGTCATGTGGTGGGTGCGGCGACGCCCTGTAATCAGCGTGCGCTCCTTACCTCTAAGAAGCAATATTTAAGTGCATGATTAAAAGTGGTAAATGTTCAAAGATAAATGTTTTTAGTCTATCTTATCTTTTACTTTTTCATAGCTGCATACTCCTTCCTAACATGGAGTAACATGACTAATACTTATATCTTATTCATTAAAGTTAATTCACCATTGAGTCAGACATTCAGGTTTTACTCCTTATAGGTGACATTCTGGGACTAAAAATAAGGTGGCAAGAAACATAACCAAGGAATTTTTACCATTTATATTATGAATAAGTCTGATTGCACAGAGTTGATGAAAATAACTGGAGGTGTTACCTTAACCATTTCACATGTATAATTGGGGATACGCATACTGTACGCTGTATTCTTTTCATAATTAAAACAGCCTGCATAAAGTTTGTGTTAAATTTTCTCCATGTTCTGCGTTTTAAAAATATTTTGCATTGAGCATTGCATTGCAAGGTGAATTGAGGCCTTTTATCAGCTGACTAAACTTAACTTGGTGACTTCTTTTAGCTGTCACTTTGTATTATGGGATGGCACAGTGGCGCTGTGGGTAACCTCACACCTCCAGGCTTGGAGGTCTCATTCCCACCCATGGTTTCAGTGTGTGGAGTTTGTGTGTCTCCCTTTGCCTGTGTGGGTTTCCTCTAGGTGCTCTGGTTTCCTCCCACAGTTCATAGTTCTAAGTCATGCATGATATGTGACTCTGTGGTCTGCAATGTCCCCTGTCCAGGAAGTCCCCTGTGTTGTCTGGCTCAGTCTGACTGTGCACTAGTTAAGCAATTGTGAAATTTTGATGGATGGATGGATGTATGGATGCTAATAAATGTAATTGTGCCTTTCATTGTGGATAATGAACTGAAAATGATGTACCGAATGGTACACGATGAATATGTGTACCTTTACAGCCCAAGTATACAAGGTATGTTTGTGTTAAGAGAATGATGCTGTTCTGCATGGGATGTATTGCCAGTACCTTTATTGTCATTGTATACGTATAAAGAAACTCAGTATGCATTCTCCATCAATGATACAAAAGGGAATGTAGATAGATAGATAGATTGATTGATTGATTTAGTAACTTATTTATTAGTGGTCTGTTCCATTATCCCATTATCCCATCCCAACTACTTTGTTGCAAATTTTGACCTATTAGGAGAAACCATTGGCTCTTCCTACCTGTATAAATAATAGCTTTTTCTGGGCCCTTTTCTCAGCTTTGAAGGTTCACTGCTACTTTGGCAACAACATCCTGTGTCTGGTCTTCCTCTACAGAACTCATTCTCTGACACACGACCACACTAATCGGCTTGTTTATTTTCTTGTATCAGCAAGCGTCTACACTAGTGCAGAAGATTGCATCCCCATGGTAACAGACAGATACTGTAAAGTACCCAAAGTGACTTGCTTGCCACAGAACATGAGGGTGTGGAGGAATTCAAAGGACTTTTTGATATATTTTGAGTATCCCAAAGGAAAACTGTACTTCTCAAACCTATTCTCCATTTCTCAGGAGAAGCACTGGATATGTCATTTTTTAAACTCACTTTGTTGTCTCAATTTCTTCTCCTGATGTTATTAAAAAAAAACAGCACAAAAAATGATCAGAAGTGAAGTATGAGTTGGTTAGATGCAGACAAATATAGATTTTAGACTATATAAATGTGTGCGTGTGTGGATTAGGTTTATATTACATTTTGGGGACCAAATGTCCCACATAATATAATAAAAAACATGCTGTTTTGACGTTCAGGTCCCCGCAAAGTTCTGTGAATGCATTCCAAAAAGTAAAAATGCCAAAAATCTCATATTTTGTTTGGTTACTTATGGTTAAGGTTAGGGCTGGGTAGGGGTTAAGATCATCATGCTGGGATTAGTGTTTTCCACATAGAAATCAATGGAGTCCCCACAAAGATATAATTACAAACTTTTGTACTGTGTGTGTATGTGTGTGTATATACTGTATATATATAATTATTCAAGGCCAGGAGAATAAAAAAATGAGGTCTTCTATGAATCTGATTTCAAGATATCCTGAGATGTTCTCTTTCACTTGGATGGACTGTTCTGGAACATCCACTGCTACATACCACTGTGGCTACTGGCTGCTTGGCATCTGACTAGCTGGCCAGTGACTTGGGGTTTAAGGAAGTTCTTTGGCCATTTCTGGATTCCCTCAGAGATATATACAAAACCAGGGAAACATTTTATAACTTCAGTACCTAGTACAGTTACAAGTGTAAAGAACTGATGACTGTCGGCTGTATGTTTTCTCTTGGAATTCAACAGGGTTATATAACTAAAATCTCCCCTCCACTGAAAATTTGATACAGCTGAGGGTTGAAAATGTTGTCATTTTTTCCCATAATTATAAAACCATACAATTATAGAAGGTGATATGATATACCAGAAAAGTATTACAGACAAGAGGTTCAGTCTTGTACAACTCAATATTTACAGTACAAATATTGGGAGAATGATACGTTTTTTTTTTTTTTTCAAACAGAACACCTAGGCAATATCATCTCTGACCATGCTCGTCTTATGATGGAAACTTTTACTTTTGAAATATTTGTTGAAAGTTTGCTAACTTTGCTATCTCAGGTATTTTTACAAACCAATCTTGTAACCATGTTTACTCTGCAGGATGCTCAATACCTAGACCGTATTACAAAGTTATACAATCACAAACAAATGCAGGTCAGGTAACACTTTAGATTACCTTGACAATTTCGAATATATTGATGACAAACCAACTATCAAATATTATGAAGACAGATGTTGACGCTAAAATGAATTAAACATGTATTACCATGGAAAGAATGTTATCTCGGAACCTACCAATCAGGTTCCTCGGTACAGACGATTCGAGTCATTTCTGATGATTTATTGGCACACATCTATAGCATCATCTTGTTAGCTGACTATGACTACACTGACATGTGATGACCCCATTAAAGTGATTACATGTGTTTTTAATGACCCAATTATTTCACGCGCACGTGGCTCAGTGGGCTGTGCCTGTGATCAGAAGGTCACCAGCTGGAACCCAGCCTTGGCATGTCGGTGGGTCCTTGAGTCGGGCCCTTAACCCCCAACTCCCTGCGTCCGAATTTAGGGGCTGCATCCTTATACCGTGCATTCGAAAACCAATTACGTCACAGTGGTGAGACAAGGCTGTCCCATTTCGATGTAGTCTAAATGTGCGTCCTCCTTTTGTCAAGTCGCAAAGAATCCACCCAATGAATCCTTCACTACCCAGCATATCCCAAGAGTCATTGTGCAGAGGTAAATGTGTCCTGGTTAGGCGATAGGAACAGGGCTCTGTGACTCAAGGGTAAGGGCGGGAACAGTTGATAACGTAAATAGGAAATTATCCATAGGCCAGAACGTCCCATTTGACAATGTTTTCTGTTCAACCTTCGAAGAAAGCAGCCTATGAAGGCTCTGCCTTTGTAGACTGTGCCCTTCGAAAGATGCCGCTCCTGAATTTGGACACAGCCAACATATGGATCCTTTGTAACTCAGCAAAAGAAGGACGCATTCCTAGACTGCATTTGCAGAAGCCTTTGAAATGGGACAGCCTTTTTACGTCGCTGTGATTCATTTGGTCTCTGAATTCAGACATAGCCATTGTCGGCTGCGGCCTTCAATGGTATGTGCAATGAATCTTGGAATATGTTATGTGGCAAAGGATCCAGCAGGTGAATCCTTCATGACTCGGCTAAAGAAGGATACATTCCTAGAATGCATTTGAAGGAGCCTTTGAAACGGGACAGCATTAGAAGGATGCAGCCCCTGAATTCAGATATAGCTGTTGAGTAGTTTAATTTTAGCTGTAAATTCTGGGATTTTGTATAACTAAAGCTCTCTCGTTACTTACAACCAGAAAGGAATACTATTGGTCTCTATTCAAAATCTTTGAGTCTTAATTTTAACACACGATAAAAGTATGAATGGTATTGTGTCATCCTTTACCTTATTTTGAATATATATCAATAAACCGTAAACATTCAATATAATATCCAGCCCTAAAGGTCCCCTGGAAATTTTTGTAGTGCTGTGAGTCACTTCTATTGTTTTATGAGCAGATTTGCAACATTGTTTGTTTTGCATATGTTTTCGGAATTTGTTTTTGGAATTTACAGCACATTGACACTCATCAGCCACCGTAGTTAATCACCGTTTTCACATGCAATTCAGTCTATAGATTATTACTATTATTGATTTCCATGATATTTGTTAATTTCTTTTATACAATAGCTAGTTTGGATCAAGAAATCTGATTGGACTTGAGGTATTCTATGAGTGCGGTTATCAGAGTATAACCACACTCGGACATTTCAATCAGATGTATCTATCCAGTTTATAGGTGTATCTAAAAACTGTTACTTAAACTAACCACTCTGAAGTTGGCAATCTAGAATTTGAAGAGCAGTGGTCATTGTTTACACACCACAGCACACAACAACAAAATGTGTCCTCTGCATTTAACCCATATGTGACATCATAACAAAACAGGGGGCAGCAAATTCAGCACCCGGGGAGCAGTGCGAGGGGATAGCACCTTGCTCAGGGTATCTCAGTGGTGCCTTGCTGGAGGGAGATTTGAACAAGCAATCGTTCAATTATAAGTGCACTACCCAAACCGTCAAGCCACCACTGCCCACAAATATTTAAGTGTTATACTGCATTGGGAGTGTGATTGCCTGTCAGTTCATACAGAAATCTCGCCAAACCGTCTGAAACACTTTGCGAGTTTTTGTCATAGAAACATATAATAACACCCCCTATTCATATGATAACAATAAGATAAATCCGTGGTTGTTACTGGGTCAAGAAAACACATGAAAACTCCCATAAACAAGAACATGTGTCTGGGTTCTGTTTACACTCACTGAGGAGCTTCAACTTTTTATTTTGTGATGTGAGATTTCACTGAGGAAATACAATAAAGATACATCTCTTCAATTCATAGATAACTGCAAATTCCAGTAAGCAGAGACTTTCTAAATTACAAAATGTCACTTGTTTTCTAATTTTGATCGCTATTGTAATAACTTGTCTTTATAAATACAGTATATGCAAACTGCTGGTAACTAGGTTGGTCTTTTAGCATTTTTAACTACCTTTGTGAGACTTTTTGTGAGTAAAAGACTACAAAACAGTTGTTTTTAATTTATTGTTTCTCAAAATACATGACATGCAGAATAGCTTAAAATAGTATGGATTGTATTTGCTGATCATATTTTATGAAAATATTAACTTTTGCACTAAAAACACTTGTATATCTCACATAAATGATGCAACTTTTGTGTTCTCTGTTCATTCAAAAACAGAAGTAGCGAAATTGTGATGCAAAATTTCAACATAAATACAGAGTGGGGGTACATTTCCCAAAAGCATTGTTGCTAATTACATTAGCGACTTACACATTTGGAACCATGCAACTGAATGCTTTCAGCTATCTAAGTTGCTAAGGGGAGTTTTTCGTAAATGTGCCCTAGTTCAGCAGTAAAGTATGAATATATTTAGCGAATTATAATGCAAAATAGTTGGGATTGAGTGTTTGTGTTGCGTTGGAATGTTTGTGTCGGCTGGTGGGAACTATATTTTTTCTCGATTAACTGTTGTATAAAAGCAATAACACACTTGAAATTGTGTGGTTTTACTACAATATATTACAGCCATGGTATATTGGAGTACAGCCACCTTCCTACTCGTATGTTATTGCTTAATTATTACCTAGTGGGGTTAATTTGATCTTAGTCACACCTGTGTTGTGCTATCCTGTTGCTACTTAAGCCTGGTCTCATTTGCCTCAGTGCCAGATTGTTAGTATATCACTACTTCTGAGCATACCTTTGAGTACTGCGCACTGGCCTACGGCATTGTCCACTGACCACCAATTTGAGCCCAGCCCCCTTTGGATTGTTGAAGCCACTGACTGCTGGATCCTGGACACTTCCTTTTCTTCGACATTGACTTATCTGCCCCCTTGCTGGCCCCTTAAGGAGGGATTGTCAGTAAAACCTAGCAAGGATTGTTGTGTATGGATCTCAGTCCTCTCTGTGCTCGGCAGCTGATATTAAAATACATGGATCTTTCTCAAACACTTGACAGTTTTTTAAAAAACCGCTTTGATGAAATTGTTGTTTTTTAGGTATCTTAAAATTGTCATTTTGGGCAGGCAAATCAAGGGCGAATAACAGACAGGGTCCAATGGGAGAATAGTATGAGATTTCTAATAAAGACCAGCAGGGGATGGCAAGCTAGATCGTTTGATATCTTCCACCCCTGTATCTGTAGAGGGGGGGACATTTATATGAGGGGTGCCAACTTAGCAATGGAAGTGCACCTACTGTACGTCAAAATTGGGGGGGGGGGGGGGGGGGGGTTAAAAATTATTTCCTTGGCCCAAAACGGGGCCCACCAAAAACCCCTTTGGG
>JAODKC010000021.1:20073582-20104440 GCA_026777985.1 Mormyrops attenuatus | reverse complement strand
GGGGGGGCTGTTAAACATGGGGGGCACTGATTTTACAATGAGGCGGTGCTAAGTTAGGGGTGTCGACTTAGCAATGGGGGGGGGGGTGTTAAATAGGCAAGGGGACACTAATTTAGCAGTGGTGAGTACCTACTAGGCAAGGGGGCCACTGACTAGATAAGGGGGGGTGCAAACTTAGCAATGGGGGGTGCTAACTAGACAAGGGGGAGACCAAGATAGCAATGGGGATGCTGACTAGGCAAGGGGGGTACCAAGTTAGCAGTGGGGGTACGAAGTTAGCAATGGGGGTGCTGATTAGGTAAGGTGAGCGCCAAGTTAGCAGTGGGGGGGTTGGCAAATGGTGGGGTCAGCAAACGGTGAAACACTTATGATGAGGTTATGTTATGATGAACTCATCTGAAGTTGAAGACATTGTAAGTCAAATATGAATTCACAGGACACACTTGGGTGTTTGGTAGATACAATGGGCTTGGGAAAAAAAAATTGAACACTGTATGAGATGCTCACAATCACTACAGAGACTGGAAGCGTGGCTGAGCGGTTGCTGCTGTTGCGCAGCAACAGCATAAAATATTGTACCGCGTACCGCTAGCCTGGGAACAGATTTCAAAGTTCGATGGCTATTAACTGTGCATCGCTATTGTGCATCGCACAGTCGTAAAGGTGAAATATCATAAGTCAAACACATCGTAAAGCGAGACCCACCTGCACTTTGGTTTTACAAAAGCAAATAATCACGGAAATAACAAGGGAATTCTCTCACTGATTCTTGTCACAAGATGAAAATGTATGGCATTTAAATAAAGATAAACGCTGAGTAGTGTGGATGTTTGATGTCACCATGGCGACAGAGCAGCTGGAGTATCTGCCTTTAGTTTTATTCTTTTTAGTCATTCATTGTATTTTTAACGTTATACCTGACTTCATTGTCCTCGAAAGGATTATCTTACATCCCCGGTTGTGTATTGCAACGCAATGTATTGTGTTAGCACCACAATTTCAATATCAACACCTGTTCATTCTCACACACAAATTTCACTAGGTATGGTATTCAGTGTTCCCTCAACTCGAATAAGCTAGGCGCTACTGTAGTGCATTGCCCAATATCCCCCTGAAAAAATAATGAGTTAACTGGTGATCGCCATCATTGATGATTACGACGGTCTTACCTTTAAATGTTTTACCTTCTGTGAGGGTAGAGGCGAACGGTCCAATTGGAGCAGGATGTACCATGCTAAGGTGGCATGGTGGTGCAGTGGCCGACACCTTCACGGTTCGGAGATCCAGTTCCTGGGCCCGGCTCTGTTTGTGTTGAGTTCCTCCGTGTGTTTGCTCTGGTTTCCTGCATGTGCTCTGGTTTCCTTCCACAGTCCAAAAGCATGTGGTTAGGAGGATCAGTGTCTAAAAATTACCCATGTGTGAGTGTATGTACCCTGCGATGGACTGGCATCCTGTCCCTAGTCTGTCACGCCCTATGTGTTTCCTGTGACAGGCTCCAAGCTCACCATGACTCTGGTTATGGATGCATGATTCTAGGATTTTGATTATTTTATTGACAGCAGCACACATAAAACCAAAGCGAATGCAGCTATATATGAGTACTGCTTCAACAATGCTATTGTATAAGAGTTGGGGCAACCAGGTATAAATTGAGAGTGGCCATAGTCATACTGTATGTGTCTTCCAACCTTTTGTAAACCATAACCAATTCAGGCCATCATAACCAGGAAATGCTTTTGAAATAATTTTTTAAAATGGAAGTATTCTTTTCTATCACTGTATATCACCTGTTGGAACCTCTTTAGCTGCCATCACTGCAACAGTGTTAACGTATTTTACACACCCCTATTTTAATGGTGATACAGTATTGATAAATTACAAGCTGTAGCTATTTCAGTCAGCATACACAAAACACACAGGTTATACAAACTATTACACCTATTGATTCAAGCATTCCTGTTGTAATAGTCGTTGAACTAGACTGCTGACCTCAGTTGTTCATTCAGACTGAAGTGCAGAGCAGGGTCAGGTACCAAACAAGCTGTGCCCCTGAAGTATAATGCCCCTCGCACCCAAGACCATAAAAGTGTCTTTTCTGTGTGTCTGTTTGCTTCCGTTAGCTGGATAATCTGAGCCCATTCACCTCACCTGGAGGCTCACTAAGTGTTACATTTATGCTTCGTTTGAACAGCGTGAAACAGTCCTTATGTTTTTTTTGTCTATGCTTATTTCCCTGGTCTTGCCACATTTGCCATCAACTTATTCTATATATATAAAATGATTATAAAAATATGCACCCTTTGTCATGCTATTATGCAAAACACAAATATCTCAAAAATCAGTAGATGCTAGTGAAAATTTACACGTAAACCAGATTTACATGTTATGTGGAAATAAGTGGCCAAAATCATGCCATACGTTACATCCATGTAAAGTGCTTTGGGACAACTCTGTTGTGAAAGGTGCTAGATTAAAATAAATTGAATTGAATACGTTATGCAATGCTTAGAAAGATATTCATAAAATACTAAGACATACACTTTTTTTCCAATGCAAACCTGTGTAATAACACCGAAAATAATAGTTTTATGAAGGTGGTTGTCAGAGAAACATGGGAGTTTACAACAATGTTTATTTAGAACAGATAACAAAGGCACAATCCCACTAGACAAAGACCTTATTTACTCAGGGTAAGATCAAACTGACCAAACTGAGTCTTTGATCCTCTGACTTGGCTCGATTCTGAATTTCCATGGGTAGAATACTTCCTGCTGATGTTGAAGTAGCACCCCACGGTTCATCCTTTGAAGAACACTGACGTACAGAGCCATAATTTTGTTGCTTGATGATGCTCCATAGGTTCTCAATGGGGTTGAAATTGAGTAAAGATGCTGGACACTCCATCAGATGGGCAGTTTTGAAACCCAGTTTCATCAAGTACTTTTTGGTTTTCTTGGCAGCATGTGATTGACAATACCATGCAGGAATATCATTTTTCCTTTTAATGCCAGAGGCTTACTTTTGTATCATGGCACAGAACTAGAACTGTTTTTCAGAAATTCAATAAAGCATCTGTATTCAAATGTATACCTTCAGGAACTTGCCAATGACCAAAATGTCACACCACCACCTTCATGTTAGTGTCTTTGAGAGGATGAGGTCCCGTTTCTGATCCAACCCTTGCTTCATCCCAGCCTTTGGGTAGCGTGTGGCTCATTGGCCTAAGCCTATGTCTCTGTAATTTGAAGGTCCCTGGTTCAAATCCAGCCTCAGCATAGCTGTGGGTCCTTGAGCAAGGCCCTTAACCCCCAGCTCCCTGGGTGCCCCAATGGGTGGTTGCCCTATATAGACAGCTTACTCTGCAAAGAGCAAGCTGAGGGAGGTGTGAAGACAGTTTCCCCATGGGGATCAATAAAGTATCAATCATTATTATTATTATTAGGAGTCCATCAGTAGACAGTGCAGCTTGGAAGTATTTGTGGCTGCCCTACAATGGATATAAAATCTGAACACAGTATCCAAGGTGGATCCTGCATCGTGTAGGTCTTGGTACATTGGTGGCACCAGCCTCATCAAATATCTCTTTCCAGTTGGCTAAACCCTTTTTCGTTAGCACTCACTTAATGAGTAAGAACTTACCTTGTGAAATACTCTTTCATTTCCCCCTCATCCGATCTTTCCTTAACTGCATTAGATTCTGACACATTCTTCCTTATAGCGCGATGGTCTCTTCTTGTCATTTTAACAATTTAAAGCGTTAATTTGCCATCACCTACTTTCTTAGTGCTCAGCCTCTTTGCCTCTGCAATCTATCGTGCATCTCATAACAGCTTTGCCAACAAATTTACACAACTTACTTAATACCGTGGCACGATTGTGGGAAAAAACTGCAAAGATGGCGACAGCTTTTGTACTCAGGAGCAATAAGTAATCAATTAAATTCTCACAGATGATGCAGATGAATTTCTGTCATCAAAGTCCTTGTAAAGTACGACTCCCTCAGAGGGAAGGCATTATGGAAGGACTTTTGCATAACAGAGTGGTGCATAGTGTGTATGTATGCGTATATATATATGTATACATACACATATATGTGAAAGCAATAAATAAATACATTTAAGTAGAATTTCATTTGGGCATTAAGATGCCATTTTCCACACACAATACTAAACATTTTTTTACTAAACATATATGTCTGCCTTGTGTAAAAACAGCCCTCATTATCCTTGAGGTTATGGAAATTACAGGCAGAATAAGCTATGTTGTTACTGGCAATCTTTATTATTATTTTTCGGTTCAGTCTCTTTACCTGTTTTGCTATTGTGGGCACTGCAGTAGACAGCAGCATCACAAACACAGGCACAGAACTCGGCGGAGGGCTCCTCCGTGCTCGCATTCCGGACTGCGCCTGACCCACGGTCTCCGAGTGACGTCAGCCGGGACCCCATGGGGACGCGGTGAGTCAGAGGCGGCCGGGCCGCCGGAGCTGTGCGGCAGCCATTAGGCTGTCATTGGTAATCCCGGCAACACCTTCTCATACTCTTTGGCATTTGTTTCAAAGGGCCTCCGTGACGGCAGCTTTATTTACGAGTGCTGTCAGGCCCTCGCTCTGTTTGTTGTGCGGCGGGATACGCTTTTCCCCCGCAGTTTTTCGAGTCCTTGGTAATTTAACCAAGCAGGCCAGCAAGGAGAAGTGGGGAAGGGGCTGAAACGTCAAAAAATAACACTGAAGAAAGATCACGTGTCGTTGCTTTTATTGGATCATCTTAATGTGCATGTACTGCAGATAAATTACAATTATTTCACTTGCAATTTTCACATTGTTTAGGTAAAACTTACCTAATCGACTTGTTCTTTCCATATGTGTGTGCGCATGGTAAGTGTATAAATGGACAGAGACGCTATTATAAATATGCTGTATCATAAACATCTTAATATATAAGCAATGTAATGCAATTGTATGCAATCTGATGTTTTCAAAAGTAAAAGTTTTTTTATTATAATAAAACTATTTATTATGAAATTCCAGATAAAAAATAATACCTTTAGCATTTTTTCCAAATCCGGAAAGCCTACATAATCTAAATCCAGTGTAATTCATCTCAGAAAATGATATCCATAAGAAAGCGAATAAACAGTAGTTATTTAGGATATTATTTCCATGATGACAGCTGCAAGGATTAGCGATATATAAGTGTTGCCGTTGGCACTCATTTTCTATAAGCCCACCGCCCATTAATTTTTCTCGGCGAGGCTGTTGTGAACAGTCACACTATGCAAGTTACGCTAATTTAACTGATAGCTGCTAGCTAGCTAGACATCAGACTATTATTATGGCTCTCAGGGTATGGCTAGAAAGTAACAGGTCAGAATGACGGTTGCACTGTGTGTGACTTTTACCTCGTTTTAATTCAGCAATGCTCACTGGTTGGTCATTTGGATAGCTGCCAGTGGTCATTAGGAAGAGGTATTTGAAGTGCACTGTTAGTTAAAAAGAGTTTTGATTGTCTTTGTTTCCTGTAGTAACTATTTACATTTCTTTTCATGAACTTATTCGTTAGCCTGCTTAATAGTCATTTAATAATGTTTGTCAAATAAAATAAAGATTACTATAAGAAAACCGACGTCAGTTGTTTAATGACCAGGGTCTTTTTCAGGAGATTAAATTGCTTCCTGGACATTCCATTTGAAATGTCAAAATGAAATTCTCCAATGACAAATATTCAAATGAAATATTCAGTATCAGTAGGTGCATCATGCATGCAGTCATTAGGTTTGACAAACTCAGTAGCATATGCAAATATCTACAGATTTTGTCACATCCATAATCAGTGGCCCTTGAGGGCCATTCTATTTGGGAAGGGCCTGTAATGATGTGTCAGACTCCACGTGTGCTGCGAGATTGAGTCTAATGAGAGCACAATCCTGTTAACATACCCACCCAAGCATGACCCCTGTGATGTCTGATTATTACCCAGCTCCTACATGGAGCCCCTTTACTCCTTGTACAGTTAAGCTCCTTCAGCTGTCCACAGAAAATAGTTTCTTCTGCTTAGATCTCAGGTAGGGGTCTTTTCCTGAAGAAGAATATCTCACCTCATCATGTTTTACTTCACCATGTCCTCAGCCCTGTCTTTATGTGATCCATGAAAAGAAATAAAGTGATATACAGTACCACGATATAATATATTGGAATTAAATTGGAAATGATGTCACTTTATTTCTATATACAGTTCTCATTTTACTTGTAGATATTTTAATGGAATTTGGTATCATTCTACAGCTGTTATTCCATATGTTTTTATCCATGCACCCTTCCATCAACCTATGTATATCAAAATTCCATTATGTTTATAAAATAAGGTTTTTGCATGTATAAACCTTCATAACCTCCATTCTTAAATTGCTTTCTTAATTACATATCGAAATACTTAATGTAACTTGTATATTAAGTTTTCCCTTATGAAGAAGATAAACAGTTTGATGATGGATGGATGATTGGGTATATTTCCATTAATGTTAAGTTTCAATTTAAGGAGCAAACAGAGTGGGTTTTGATGCTTTAAAGTGTAAAGCACTCTGTAGTATTATGAGGCTCAGTTGTAGAGGCTTAGTCCTGTGAAGAACAGTATTAAATGCAACAAATTCTCAGGTTTTAGTGTGCAGCTACACAAACCCAAGTTGAAACATGATCATGTGTAATCCAATATCTCAACAGTTAACACAATATGTAAGTCATGTCACTGTATCTGGTTGGAAAGCTGATATCGGACTGTATGTCACTGGCTAACCTTAGGTCTAGCTAAAAGGCCCTCCCCCATATATATATATGGTGTTGCATTAATAATTTCAAAATTTCAATAATTTCAGTTTAAAAGCATAGCACTGATTCTAAGAACATATTTATTTTTTTGCACGAAATTTTGCCAGAATACACACGTCATTTTATAGGCGATGCCACAGCATGGTCAGAGGATTCGCTTACAGTTTTCGTGTTTTGTTTATTTTATTATTTACCAGTGGTTTGGAGATGATCCTGATTGGAATGTCTTGAAGTTAATCGACTTTACGGAGCACACCGTTCCAGTCACGTCATGCATGGTAGGGAGCCTAAAGGTTACCCTGCCTTGGCTTTGACTTATGGCATCCAAAAATATATGAAACTATATAAAAAAATGCATAAAGAAACAAGTATAACGTTTTGTGTGATTTGTTTAATTTGGTTCTTTTTAGTTTTAGGGCACACATGAATAGTCTGATCACGGTTTAGGTCATATTTCTGCAGAAGTGTGTGTGTGTGTGTCTTTGTGTGTGTGTGTGTCTTTGTGTGTGTCTGTGTGTGTGTGTCTTTGTGTGTGTGTGTCTTTGTGTGTGTGTGTCTTTGTGTGTGTGTGTGTGTCTTTGTGTGTGTGTGTGTGTGTGTGTGTCTTTGTGTGTGTGTGTGTGTGTGTGTGTGCGCGCGCACAGGTTTTTTTGAAACAAGATTCAGTTGATACTTTGAAATCAAAATAAGCAAGATATTTGCCCCCCCATATATATATATGAATATGAAAAATCATAGGGATTAAGGAGATTATCTTACAGTTAATAATTCTTTTTGACCAGAGCATGACTCAGTGGAAATGGGCCAGCTCATTAGTAAGGCTTTTTCTGCTGCGGCTTGTGATTCACCCCCATTAATAGTTAGATCTCAGACTCTTTTCAAAGAGGAGATGCCTAACGTGCCTGTTATCCGTTCCCTCTGGCTAGCTACTCATTAACAACCTTTTTTTTTTGCGAAATGGATACACACATACACACACACACACACACACACACACACACATACATATATATATGTATCCATTTTTGCAATAAAGGTGAAATGTGCATAAATTTGACACTATTAGCATAATTCTCTGTGGTTCTCCTTTGCTGGAGCCTTTTTGAATATGTCTTCTCATTTCATTATCTCAAACTGGATAACTTTTTTTCAAATTTTTAAATATTTATTATCTGGAAATTGATTTTATTAATGTTGTCTAGTGGAACTGCTTAGATACACAGTAAAATGATTGTTTTTTTATTGTATTTTCTTTATAAAGATGAGCTCATGACTAAAATAAAGCTTTAAGTGAATCTTTAAGTCATGTTTTCATATCAGTAATTATTGGTTACCTTGTGGAAAATCATTTTTAATGCTATATCTTCAATTAACTACATTAGTTAATTGTTTTCAGCAAAATCACACTGTCTAGACATTTAGCAAGCATTCCACTATATTGAGGTTATCTTTCTGTATTTAGGAATTAAACATACGTACATCTTTTGAAATTTATATTTTTAACAAGTGTTCACAACATCTTGTTTGTGTTGAAGATACTCAACCTGGGAACTGGACACTCAACTGTAGAATCTGGGGAATGGAATAATGTATAAATGATAATATATCATGCACTTTACAAATACACCTCATAAATCAGGAAATACAATCAATATAACCCTCGGAAATTGTAATAGATGTATGTGACATATTGACACAATATATTTGCTTTAATTATATTACCTTTCTGTTTAAATGCAAATATGCTTGTAAGCATTATTCTTCATTTAATGTATTATACATAGTTGTTGCTATTTAATGTCAAAATGCATTATTATGTAGCAGTATAGTACAGTGAATTTATGCCCTCCAATCTGAAGCTATTTATCTTGTCTGCACATGCAAAAGTAACAGGGTGAAGTTCGTCACCTGGCTAACAGGAAAAGCAACTTTTTATACAAATTCATTTTTGTATTTGAAAGGATGTAACTTTTAACATTTCATTATGGATCCTTTCGCAGGCATCGTTCATCTCCATTTTCGCAAGTATCTATCACCCAACAACATGCTGCAGAGAAAGACAGCAGACGTACAGGCAAAAAGGTCAACAGAGAATGAGAAAAGCAGAAGGTTGAAGGATGAATACAAGGCCAGGTCAGAGCAGGCAAGGAAGACATTCACAGTACATAAAAAATTTTGCTTTTGCCTTGAGATTCTTTTTTTAATTGTATTTTTTGTTGCCTTGAGATTCTTTATAGAATTGGCTAAGTTCATTCCCAGAGAACGGTGTCAAATATATAACATGCATGATGACCCAGGCCACTGCACCAGTGCAACCAGTGTAGCACTAGTGGGGAATGAATCCAACACAACTCTCAGGTAAGAGGATTAGTTTTCTGCCCTGCATACCCATGTCCTCAGCTCAGAGAACCAATCATACTCTTGCTTACAGTAGGTACCAGGGGATGACATCACATTCAGAATGCACTCTTACACCATCCTGATATAGAGTTCTGATCAGCTTTGCCCTTCGACTGCATTGACTCATTCTCATGGCTGATGCTTATATTTTGCAGTACCCCGGAGTGCTAAGTTACATTTTATAGAGCTGTTGGGCTGAGTTATTTCCCTGTTTGTCAGTATCGTTTGCTAATATGATTTATAAAGCCAGTTATCACGCAGTTTGCAAGAGTGAAACACAAAACAGGACTGAAGTAGGAAAAAAACGAAGCTTATAATTTTCCTTATTTCATTTTTCTGTGAAATAAGGATTATCTTGAGCTCTTTTATCTTAAGTGAGATCAATGAGCTCTTAAAGATACATATTTTAGATAGTGTAATGTTAAATTATTGCGTGGAACCACTGTCCATTTGTATAAATGGTGGATATTTAAGGAGGATTTTGCTATTTTTAAAATTTACTTCATATTTATGAATTTCAACATGATGCCATACTCTTGGCAAAGTTGATCTTGGGGAGACATTATCGGTCTATATTTTTTGTTCTCATACGAATGTTTGCAAGAGAACATAAAGGCAAGTCATGCCTTTTCCCACGAGTAAGAATGAATGTAATTTTAAGGTGAAGGGGTTACCAATTTTGTGAAGCCAGCAGAATTGTTATGTGCCAGAATAGCAGTACCTGGCACTTGCAAGGGGAGCTGACCGTGCATCACAGCCTAATGTTTCACTTTATCTATTATTTACAAGCAACCTATTGGCCATATGTCACAGACTTAGCTTGGTGACAGATTCAGTATTCGTCACCTTTTCAAGCTGTCTCCTATGAAAGTTTTTGTTCTTTCTTTCGTCTCTTTCGTACACTTGGGATTACACTGTGTCACGAAACAGTCCCGCTCCCCCTTGGGCCCAATCCCCTCCCCACTCCCCCCTCACCCAAATCCCACTCAGGGTCAGTGACACGTCCTGACTCTTCCCCAGCAACAGTGCGCTGAGATGCCCCGTCAACAGGGGACCCGAGAAAGACGAAGAATCCCTCCTTAAGTGCTCTTTTTGTGTGACAGATATTGTCTTCACCTATCTCGGTGTTTTCCAACCCGGTCCTCAGGGACCTGCAGACGGTCCACATTTTTGCTCCCTCCCAGCTCCCTGCCAGACAGTCCACATTCTTGCTTCCTTCCAGCTACCAGCTGGGAGGGAGCAAAAACGTGGTCTGCTGAAGGTCTCCGAGGACCGGATTGGGAAACACTGACTTATCTTTAAAGCCGGGGACCTGGCCTCTCCATTAGCAAATGAAACGGTCAGGTGATACGATCACGGGGCCCTGGCACAGGTACAGCAACAAAAATACAACATGCTGAGTGCTGCGCTGCCAGGGTGCCGGCCAAATAAATGGCCACCTGAGCAGAAGGAAGGAAAAAAAACATTTCAAAAGGTAAACTAAAAATTGAAATACCTCAGTACATATATTTTTATTGCCCCTAAAACTGCAAACAAAATTTCTGATTGGACACTTGCTGGCCATTATTGTCAGAACATAACATGAAGCTGTTTGCCTGGAATTCTCTTCTTTTTTTCCCCAAAACAACAGTTGCACACATACAAGTTACACGCAGTGAACAGTTAACCAGCTGAGTCTGTGACTAATAAACTGCTGATTTAAGTGTATTGGTGCTGTGACCATCATGTCCCTGGACAGATTAGTTGTTGTAAAAACGGTTGGAAAAATGGGGCCCATGGAAGGCAGTGCTGGTCAACCGGTGACATAGGCGACCGCCTAGGGCACCATCATCTGACTTAGCAAGCCAATTTCACGCTGTCTCAGATGAGGGCGCTGGCAGTGAAGCGTGCTTAGGGTACCATGTGGTCTTCGACTGGCACTGGCACTTATAATAAAACATTTTTATGCAAATTGTATTATTCTTGTCTTTCCTGTAGAAGAGTTACTTACTTTATCAGACTGGTTATTTTAGAATGCTGTTCAGTGGCCTTAATACATTGTTGAGTGGAGGGGCTTTATTTGAAGCTGGATTGCAATAGATATGATACATCAACTGCAGTGTGTAACAAAATGCAGAATACTATACTTTTTTTAATTTTGGGATATTGATTGACACAATGAATAGAAAATGTGACTGTACATTTCACATTTTTAGTTAATATTCATCAGCATGTTTTTAATATTAAACAGCAGAAATCAGTTGTGGTTTATTCAAGGACTTACTGTTAATTTTGTACAATACACATCCGCCACCTGCTGCTTGTTGTCGTTCGCCTCCAGGAAAGCATCGCAATGTTAGCGACATGGTAGCTTAATAGAAACACGGTGCGATTAAGGCTGCGCTCGTTTTGGCTGAGACTCAGAAAAAGCAAGATCCCCCCCCCCCCAGAGGTCCTTCTGCACGAGGGCAGGAGCTACATTAATAACCTCTGCATAGAGACGGCGAGAAGCCAGCACGGAGAAAGAGGTCTGCACTGCATACAACATTCAAACTGCCACGTGACGTCAGCACATCAATAATTAATGAATTTTATTCATAGCCTGGAAGAAAAAAGAATCAATTGACAAATCACATATTCACTTTGAGTTACTTCAAACAGAGAGACGATTAAAATGCAAGTGTATATGTGCGTGTGAGAGTGTGCGTGCACGAGGTCACATGTATACATGGTCTGTTCCTAGTCTTGGTTTCAATGAGATGCATGCTGATTTTGGACATTTAATACAATTCATGCAACAACCAGCAATTCTGTGCAATTGTAGAGATGACAAAACATATATGTTGTGGTATGAGTAGTTTTTCAATTGTCAATGTATTTTATGCAAAAATACAGATATTATACTATATATATAGTAGCATATGAAAACCACTGCACCACATATTATAAACATTAAGCATCCTTGTGAGCAAACTGTTGTCTGATTAAAAACGTTCAAATGAAGTGAACAATGTCTGATGAGTTAAAAAAAAAACAGTTCTTCAGTGAGCCGCAAAATCACACATGGTTAAAAACATATTACATGAAATTATGCATTTTATACGATTGGCTGTTGCTCTCTGTACAGAAAGGGGTCTCCTGACTAAGCAGTAAGGTTGTATAGCATGCAGCACTATTGTGATCGATTATCACCTGACCCAAAACATACATCATCGGGAACTTGCTGTTAACTCAACGCAGCTGGCTGCATTAATGAATAATCCTGCTTTCTTCAAAATGAAGTTGTCATGTACCGCAATGTATTAAATGTTTCACAGTAACCACTTTAAATACCCTGTGTATAATTTTAACTAATAGGAATATCTTAAAATATATATTTTTGAATTGGCGAATACTGTAGGTTAACTGCATATTTACTGGCACTGTTAATGGTACTACCCTACAATGCAATACTAGCGTCCAAAAACTGGTTATATATTCTACTGGATATTTCAAGGTTGAATGAGGGGCACTTAACCTATATAAATAGTTAAGGTGTAAAAATACAAGCTGCTCTATATTTAAGTGTCTGCAAATCCAGCGATGTGTGACGCTGAGGTACTCTGAAAAGTCATCCTGCTTGCTCATTTCTGCACAGACGAAGACCACAGAGAAGCATTCCGCTCTAACAAGCATTTTACCAGGTCCCTAAATCAAACAGGAGCATCTCTGAACTGACTGAAGGTACATGTCTCACTCTAGGCAACCCGCAAACGCTGACACATCTTTAACACAAACGAGAAGCTGTAACCAATGAAGTAAGCCCCCTCCTCGTCATCAGAAAGCTACTAACTGCAATCCTGCGTTATGGAATTCTTGGAAATAGCTACTTTAAGGCTAATGACGGAGTCCAGACTTAGTTAGCCTTCACTCTACATGAGCCCAACTCTGAAAATTTAACACAATGGAGCCACTTGAAACACCATGATATGGACTTACAGTGTGACTCATGTGGCAGGAAGTGTGCCGTGTTCCCCCGACAACACTGATTCACTGAGAGACAAGGGGATGCAACCATTCGGTTTGTTGTCAGCGAGCCTGTGAATGTGATCTACGCTGAAAACAAGAAGATCATAGCCCCTAGAACCCATTAGCAAATACAAGCAGGGACCACTATTTAAAGTTTTAGAAGAGGTAGACATTACATCATGTGGAACACCTAGTAACTATCCAACTACGATATAACATTAATTAAATGTTACCTTTAAACCCAATGCTATATACAAACCTGTATAAGAGTAAGAAGAAAGTAAAGAACCCTTGCAGTAAAATAATAATAATAATAAATAACATTACAGGAAATATCAATGATATTATTCATGGGAAAATTGAGGACATCATGGAGTGTTGTTGTCACCATACCTATGACGCTCATTCTGCCACATGTCATAATACGGCTTCCTCTCTTGTAATGCTGCTGCTTTGAATCGCTTATAGGATTGACCCAGGTCAGGATGGTTTCATACCCTCCTGCACCACTGCCTGATCCTGTCTAATAGTCCACCTTCTCTCTTCCAGTGAAGCCAGTACTCGGAATCAGGTGCATTACATTTCGTGCCGAGTACAGCACAGACCACATTTCCCAAGAAATAAGAGACAGGAATGTTCTGTAAAGTCAGGGTGTTCGCAGGTGGACAGGGGTTATCTATTAATGTGAACTTTTCAATCAGAAATTCACAGCTCACTCATTTTGTAAAGCGCTAACATGTTTACTAGGTGTAGACCTTCAGTCTGCAGCACAAAAATTTAGGGTGAAAGCAATAAGAAATTTAACTCACCAGGGACTGCCGCATAGCTCAGTGGGTTGCATGTGTGGCTCAGAGATGATGTTGTCCCTCAATCATAGGTTTGAGGCTGGCCTCATCTGTTGATTCTAGCAAGAGTACTGACTTATCTTCTTCAGTTGGAGTAAGTGCTTTATGTTGTAGCACTGGAAATAATTAACCTGTAATAAAGACACATTCCTCTATCATCTCACTGTTCAGTTGAGAGCCTTGAGCAGCAGATGGCACAGTGGGTGTGCTTATACTCGGTATGCTACAGGTTTATATCCAGTAATATAGAGCTGCAGCCACCCTTCTCAGGCCCCGGTCTGCTGCCTTCAGGGCCCGCCGCTCTCAGGCCCCGCTGCTCTCAGGACCCCACCCTTCTCAGGCCCTGCCGCTTTCAGGCTCTGCCGCTCTCAGGCCGCACCATTCTCAGGACCCGCCACTCTCAGGCCCCACCCTTCTCAGGCCCCGCTGCTCTCAGGCCCGCCACCCTTCTCAGGCCCCGCTGCTTTCAAGCCCTGGTTTGCTGCCCTCAGGCCCCACCACTCTCAGGCCCCACCCTTCTCAGGCCCCGGTTTGCTGCTCTCAGGCCCTGCCGCTCTCAGGCCCCACCCTTCTCAGGCCCTGCCACTCTCAGACCCCACCCTTCTCAGGCCCCGCTGCTCTCAGGCTGCTCCCAGGCCCCGGTCTGCCGCTTTCAGGCCTCGCCGCTCCCAGGCCCCGGTCTGCTGCTTTCAGGCCTCGCCGCTCTCAGGCCCCGGTCTGCCACTTTCAGGCCCTGGTCTGCTGCCCTCAGGTCCTGGTCCTCCGCTCTCAGGCCCCTTCTGGTTGGGTTGAGACATGCACGGAGAACAAAGAATCATGTTCTTTATCCGTTTCATGTGTTTTCAAGTGTAGTTTAATGTGTTTGGGTAAAAAAAAGGTCCATCTTTGTTTCATAATTGTCAATCTATTACAAATCTAATCGCTTAACATATTCATTTAATTTTTTCCATTTGAAGTTTTACTGTTTATGCTTAAATATTCACACAACAAAAACACAAATAGCATTTTTATTGATATCAGCAGTTGTCTGTGATTATTTGTCAAAGTCCTGCCTAGATGTTTATTGATTGTTTTTAAATTCTGAAGCATTCTGGATATTAATTTAGTTATAACATTCTCCATGGTTTAATGCTTTGGAAACAGCTGTTGCATTATCTTTTGTGTTATTCATTCTGGATACATTAAATACATTAACATCAGGCTCAAAATACTGATGCAGTATCGTAACATCATCATTTTATTCTTTTATTTTATTCTCTTTTGCGTGTGCGGGGTCCTTTGAGTGGCGAGGCTTGATAGTAGCAAATTGTTCTCTGGATCCCTGAGAAGGGTGGGGCCTGAGAAGGGTGGGGCCTGAGAGTGGCGGGGCCTGAGTGGGGCAGGTGTGCCAGTGGTGAACTCAAAAAATACATGGGTGTATTGGATGGTTGCTGTAAATACTGGGGTGACTTTAGGAGTGACATTCCATGTCCCTAGAGCTAGCTTCTGCAGCTGAGTATTGGACCGCCAAGGTCCCCGCTTTCGGCCACTGCCTAATTCACATTACACCCGACCCCTTTGGCCCCTCCTGTTGAGCCCATTGGCGGGGGGACCCACGTGCCTTCTTCGGGCTGTGCCTGACCAGGCCGCATGGGTGTAGGCCTGGCCATCAGGCGCTTGCCATCGAGCCCCACCCCCAGGCCTGGCTCCGGGGGGGGGGGCCCAGTGACCTGCATCGGGGCGAAACGTGAACGGGAAAACGTGTATCCATGATATTCATAGGGGGTCTGATGAGCCGCACTTTGTCTGGTTCCTCACCCAGGACCTGTTTGCCTTGGGAGACCCTACCAGGGGCATAAAGCCCCGGGGAACTTAGCTTCTGGGATCACTGGAACACGCAAACTCCTCCACCACGATAAGGTGTCGGCTCCAGGAGAGGTCGGTGCGGCATCAGCAGTGATGCGGGTGCTGCATCGGTCTGTCATGGTGAAGAAGGAGCTGAGCCAAAAGGCAAAGCTCTCGATTTACCAGTCGATCTACATTCCTACCCTCACCTATGGTCATGAGCTGTGGGTAGTGACCAAAAGAATGAGGCCGCGAATACAAGCGGTCAAAACGGGTTTCCTCCGCAGGGTGGCTATGCTCTCCCTTAAAGATAGGGTGAGAAGCTCAGGAGGGACTGAGAGGAGCCAGATGAGGTGGCTCGGGCATCTGGTCAGGATGCCTCCTGGATGTCTCCCTGGTGAGGTGTTTTGGGCATGTCCTACTGGGAGGAGGCCCCGGGGAAGACCCAGGACTCGCTGGAGAGACTATGTCTCTCGGCTGGCCTGGGAACGCATCGGGATTCCCCCGGAGGAGCTGGACAAAGTGGCCAGGGAGAGGGAAGTCTGGGTTTCCCTGGTTAGATTGTTGCCCCTGCGACCCGACTCGGAGAAGCGGTAGGAGATGAATGGATGGATGGATGGATGGATGGGCTTTAGGAGTGAATGGCTAAGCTGACACACTTTGACAGAATGCCATCATTTTACACCAACATGAAGATCATTTACACATAATTTTCTTTGACTGCCTAAAACATTTGCACAGTACTGTACAAAGGAATTTAGTATTGAATAGTTCATGCTTGAATAAATCAATATTTGAGTAAATAAATATTTTAATACTAAAGACATGAAAATAATGATTTGTATTGCCGGCTAATTCATACCAACATATAATAGCTAACATAATTATGCAGAAATCTTGCAAAGTTCATTGCTAAAGGTTTTATCTGTAAAATATGAATGAAAGCTGATGTAAGCTTTACTTCAGAGAGTTCAATTGATGAAATGAAGTATTTGCACATTACTTTTACCTGGAAAGTATGGATAAATATTATTAAATATTAGTGTTTAAATAAATAGGTGTAAGATGACTGTGAAAGGAGGTATACACATTGGTAAGCCATGAGAGGTCGTACAATGGAGATATGTAAGGCCAACATCATTTTGAAGGACTTTCAAGAGAAACCCCTAACATAACACAAATATTCATAGGTAAGACAGCCAAAAAGAGGAATTATTTGTTCTAGGGGTTAGAAGCACCTTGCATAGTTTAAATTCTACATGGCTTATCTGTCAGGATCATATTTTTTACTGAGAAATCACAAAAAAAATCTGGCAAATGGAAGGAAATACTTTTCCTCTCCCAGACCTTGTTAAGTCTAACGGCAATCTGATGACTGGTAGGTATGTAAATACACTGATGGGTTCGCTGACACTGTATTTGGATATTTTGGAAAAGATCCAATGCATTGCATCAGCAGAACAAATCCAAAGTGTTCCTTCTACACCAAAGTAAGAATGATTTTTAAAGTTCTCTTTTCTTTCTATTGAATTGTTTTCATAGCCAGATCAAAAAAGATTACATTTGCTTTAAAAATGCACAGTGATTATTTATTATTTAATTTAGTTGTATTAAAATCGAAGCTAGCAGTACTATCTTTCGGAGGCAAACACACCGCGGTATTTATTAAATTAAATCATACTTGAATGATATAGTGACGTAGTTATAGAGGGCAACAGGATCATTATCTTCTAGGTTTTGTTCTACCCAAACACTGAGCCAGAAATCTTTAAAAAACGTGATGGATGGATATTGATTTAAAGTAAACTTTTTAACCTTTACTCCTACGGAATGAAACTGACCTTGGATCAGTTTGGGTTCAAACTAATCTGATGTCACAATAAAAGTCACGTCATATGAGTCAATCCATGGCGCAGCATACGCAACAGTTTAACAACTAAAGGCTAATGCTGATCTGCAGAAGAGGATGAAAACAAAACTTGTATGGTGCACATGAGATTTCCTGAAATGGGCATGCAGTTGTGGATGAATCTGCAGTAATGTCACTGTTGGAAGTCTTTGATTAATCATATCATATGTTGTGATATGTGCTGGACCAGGCCTCAGAGAAGTCCCTACCAGGATCTGGGAAATCTACCAGATATGATCCTGGCAGTACTGGTCAACCCATTAGGTGACATTGGCGGCTGCTTAGGGCATCATCTTCTGAGGGGGCACCAACTTGGCAAGACAACTTCATTTTGGTTGTTTATCGGTACCAAGAACGCAAAGATCGTACTGGTGTTCTTGGTAAGAGCGGTTGTGCTAACTTGCCTCCCAAGAATGAACTTGGGACGCAATGAATCATGGGATTGTTCTCTTTAGTGAGGATGCAACTGATGCATCCTTAAAATGTGGGCTGTCTAGGAGGGAGATAAAATGTAGGCTGTCTCGGTGGGAGCTGGGAGGGAGCAAAAATGTGGGCTATCTGGGAGGGAGCAAAAACCTTGGCTGTCTGGGGGTTCCCATGGATCTGGTTGAGAAACACTGGTTTAAGAAATCTCACTCTTTCGTAATGACTGACAAACAATATCCTTGAATAAACAGTTTAAATTCCATTTCATTGAAATCCTTGTTTTTGATATTTTTTGATACTCAAATATCATATATATATGAGCTCAAAGGCATCTAAGTTTCTGAACTCCAGTGAATGCCGTAAATTATCTGACTGATGTCTAATGACATCAAAATTAAAATAGTCTATTGCAGTGAAAGCCAGTTCAGGGAATTCACTAATACAAACATGTAACACCTAATACTATCATACATAAATCCTTGTAAAATGCTAAAGGTAATCGGATATTGGTAAGTATTGCCATCATGGCTTCACAGACATATGGTACATTTGTTTGTTAAAATTACAATATACGTTCAGTTTATTAGCTTTTATGAATGAATACCATTACTATTATTATTTAATTAGAATTTAAATCTAACTTTCTTAATATATTCCAGTGTAACTAAGAATGGGAACCAGTCTAAAATTCAGATTAGCATGACCCTGGCCCTGTTTTAACACGAGAATTAAATGTTGCACAACCAAAACATTTTGCCCTTTTAAACAGCACAATAAAATTTGATTAAGATGGAACAGCTTGTAGTTTTGTAGGCATATCTGGTAAATTGAGCACTCGGAATATGTGGTTTACATATAACTGTAATGGACAGATGGACAAATGAGAAGGCTGGTGCCGGAGCTCAGAGCATACAGTAGTTAGTCGTATCCATCAAATCAGCACGAGGAATTTAAGGCTACGTGTGTTTCGATGACAATCAGAGCAGCTCTGTGGCCTTACAACAGAGAGCCAGCATGTCCTTCCCTGTATGCCGTGACTAATACTCGTAGAAAGGTGCTCAAGTGGTCTTTATAGATCAGATGTTAATGTATACTGACATTTCAGATCTCAGCCCAGGAAATTAATATGGCTGCAGTGAGTCGTACAGTGTTATTTGTTGAGTCGGGGAATGCTTGGGCACCGTTTGGGAGAAGAGCGAGCTAGATCTGGAGGGAGACGGCTGTGGGCTGTGCTTGTGCCGGTTCATTCATAAAACGGCGTGTGTATTTTTAGCTTTTCATTCAGAAAAAAATAGATAGAAGTAGCACATCCCAGTGAGGCCAGGGCAGGCGTCATACTGGAACTAACAAGGCATAAATTGAATCAGGAGAATGGTTTTTCCATTTTGTATCACTCTGCAAATGAATGCATTGCTGCCGCAGCTCATTAGCAATCTGCAAAAGTGTGCTGAAAATACCAAATGCAAAATAACAGATTTTTTCCCGTGCACTATTCCTGTTTAACGTTTCAGGTTCAGTGACTTTACATCTGGTATTATATAAATAAGCAAGGGTTCATAAATTAGTAGTGCTGCAAGCCTTGTAAATAACAGTTACCAGTTTTGTTAAAAAGAAACAGATTTTTGTTTCAGCTCTCCAGCTCATATAAATGCACTTGCTATCCTCAACCAGTCATAACAATCATGAGTGACCTTTTTGTCTTTTAAAAATAGAAAGCATGTGGCTAGGACCAGCTATACCCTTGTATATGCATGTTTGTTTATCTTTTACCAGAACTCCAGAAGTGATTTAACCTTTATTGGTATTTTTGTATTATGTTTCAAATGTAGACAATCTATTCATATAGGTGCAATTATTGCCATTTAATTACTTGAATTACATTGGCATAATAGTTCATTTATTGTAATGAAATTAAATGCTATTTTCACCAGTTGTTTATCGGTCACAAATAAATCAAACTGAGCTAAAGTAATAACTGAACTTCACAATTAAGCAGGTATAATATTCTATTGATAGGACTTGTACCTCTTGAAAATCAGTCGAACTTTGTTAATTACGTAACACAGAATACACACTGTAGGACAAGGGTGATGAACTATTGGTATAATGCTAATTTAAATATAAATATGTCATAAGTGTTTCCGACTATATTCATCCATAGTCCAACCACTTACCTTGGCTCCCCGAGGTTCTTAAATTAAAGTCATATTTTACCAGTTATACAAGCCACACCTGACTGTTTAATTCAGACTCATTACAGATCAGTCCACACCAAAGACTCAAATTGCAGGGCCATCAGCCAGCTTCATAAACTGATTTACAGCACGAATTGTCTGAAATTTCAAAATGTAGACTATTATTCCACACATTTCTGTTCATAAAGCTGTACCTTCCAACATATCTAGCTTTTAAATATGAATACCGCATGCAGATTATTTCATTGGCACATTGCTGCGTGCTACAATATAATGGCCATTATTGAATTAATCAGCTACTGCTGGAACCATCACCTCAAGTACGATACATGGGACATTTTCAGGGATTTACAAATGTACCCATTTCCACTTCACGCCATCAAGAAGAAGCTGTCAAAAAGGCAAATGGGATGCTAAGATTTATCTGTAAGTGTTTAAAACTGAGGTCATGGAGAAGCTGCATCATGCAGCACGATCTCCAGTACAGGGTCCCACACCTGAAGAAGGGTATTAGTGCTTCAAAGAAACCAGTGAGGAGTAAGAAGAACAATCCTGATACTTAGAGACCGACCATATGAGGACAGATCCCAGGTACTAAAACTCTTTGACCTTGAGCATGATGGGACACAATCTAAGTATATAAAATTTCTAGGAAAATAGAGTACTGCTTTACCTTTTGAGCAACAAATTACAGCCAGCTGATGAGTAGTTGAGATCCCTTGAAAGGAAAAAATGCTTGGAACCAAAAGTAATAAACATTTCTGTCATGGTTCCTAGCAGTTTAAGGGCAACAGATTCTTTCAAGTTATCACAGCATAAACTTTCATCACCAAAAAGATATTAAATATCCAGATAACCCACAAGCAAGACTGTCTCCAGTCATGCGCAATATTTTCAAAACTGTGTTACTTATTTTCTTTGTATACAAATAAAGAAATAAAACCAAAGGCGGCTTCCTTCCTAACAGGAATCATCATCCGTTTGTCATACATTTCTATTCAGATTCAATCTAATTGCAAGATGACTCATTTTGTGGTTTGTTAAGTTATCGTGGTATTTAAAAAATGTATTCCATCCCTCTTCGTATGCAGTTATCCTGTACAGAGTCTGGGTGAACATTGGGCCAAGCAAGCACAGGGAGGCAGTCAGCATAAGCCCGGATAGCCTGCCAACCACAGTCACACACAATCACATGGTATGAGTGATGTAGAGACAGAAAATCACCCAGCCATGTGCGAGGAAACCCATGCAAACACAGGGAGACCCTGCCATCCACAACAATGCAGACGAAACTTAATAATGTGAGCTTACCACTAACCATAGAAAATATAAACTATAGAACATTGAGCATTTTGCATAAAACAAGAGAATGCATAAAACTCAGGTGGTACACTTACATTACAATAGCTTCAAACAGGTTACTATTTTAAATTAAATTTAATATTTTAATATAATTTAATATTACTCCTGTTCTAGTCTTTGAAAAAAACACAATAAAATATTTACCTTAATTTTAAATTCTCATAATATGATTAAATGACATTTCAGTTAACAACTAAACAACTTTTTAACAATGTGTGCCTGCAGTGAGGCACAGTTTCGCAGGTTATTGAATATATACTTATTTTTTTTTTTACTCATCAGTTCATTAAGTATATGAAGCATGGTATAAACAGCAGATTAACACAGTTTTTTGTGTACTTCCAAATGTTTTATAACACATAGAAGCAGATTAAGATCATCCCAGTAAAATAACATGTTGCTGCAGTTCAAGTGCCAAGTAATCACGTCGTGGACTACAGAAGGCAAATAGACCATCATTCTCCAGGCTTTTTTGTAAATTATTCTTGTGGAAAAACAATTTATTCCACCAAAATACAATTGCAATTCCATGCAACAAAGCTGCATTTCCTGTGTATGAACGGGCAGATTGATACAAATTTCTGATATCAGTTGTATGAACAAGAGACCAAACAAAAGGATGCAGAAACTGATTTTCAGTTGATTTGAGGCCTGGTGATATCAATGCATAAAATCAAGCCCTCAAGTCTTGCCGAGTGTTTTTTTGCAGGTTGATGGTGAATTTTGATTTCCTTTTCTCATGCTCAAGATGATCAAATTTGAAAAAAAGAATGATACGAAATGCAGACCAGGAATACTTGTCATAGTGACAGACATGGACATGCAAATAATTCTGCTTTGAAATGAGGGATAAATAGTGTCCTATATATAGTTACTGACGTTTCCTGATTATACTATATAATTTTTATATAGTAATCTTACTATTGTTGATTGCTTGATTTGTTATTTTTTTATGATAATAATCCCACGTACGAGTGCCCTAAGGAACGATGTTTTGCTGTCTCGTAACAACATGACAAATTGCACATTTGTGCTGATATACCCCTCACCATAGGGAACCCATCATGTTGTGTTGCACTGATTCGAATGAGACATCCTTTCTTCCTGGTCCCTCTATGGGGTGTGTGAGTCTATCTTCCCCTTCATGCCCCATTCGATATTAAGCGGTAAAATAAGTAGGGAGATGGTGGTGGGAGACAGAGTGGGAGGAATGTGGCTTTGTAACTACAACTTGCTGGCGGAAGGCTGTGGTTTGATCTGACCAACATTCATAACCTGGGTAAACGTTGTAATAGCCTGCAGATTTATAAAAATTGCGTAATTTTACATGAAGTGGCTAAGTGACACAATTAACAGTAATTTTAGACAGCCTTAATATGAGTGGGTGCAATCACCAACACACCAACTGTGCAGGTAAGTATATAGATATATGCCAGAAAACTGCAGTCATGTTCCTGTAATTTAACAGAAAAAATACAAGAAAACTGCAGGGGCACTACAGTCATGTCCCCGTAATTCAGAAGGGAAACTGCTGGGCTGCTAGATTTAATGTAGCACTACTAAAATATTATATGTTTTTCCTGTGTGGATTTTGCGCAACAATGTTACATAGTGGCCTTTTAGCTGAGGTCTCATTTTAAGATGCAGCCTAACATCTAATTAAGTTGTTCAGCTCAAATACATAAATGAAATGCTTCAGGAGACACTGAAAACAAGCTCCGTGCAACAAATGATGGTTATAAAACCAGCGGAGCATCTCAAGTGCTGCTGTCTAATGGAGATGTAACTAGACATTCAAAAATGTGCCGTACGCGACCGGAGACACAGTTCTCAGGCAAAAATCATGGTAGAGGATTATTGCTTTTCCTAATGGGAAAGAGATGTGATGCTCCAGCCCCCCACCCCCAACCCTGACCAGGATAAGCAGGCGGCAGATGTATTGGCGGCTGGAAAGCAATGTGGTCCCGCTGTCATATTAGATGCATATCAGCGACTGACAATCACAGTGAAGCAGTACAACCGTGTGTACAGTCACAACAAAGTAATGTAATAGCCCTTAACAGTAAGGGGATTCGCCAAAAAAGGACAATGGCCAGAAGGCTAAAGTAAATAGTTCATAATATATATGAGTAACCCAGGAAATATATATATATATATATATTTGAATGTAATCATTGAATCATTGAAATGTAAATGTGACACATAACTGCACCGTTTTGGAGTTTGAAAAAGAACTGTTGAAATATTGTAATTGTGCTGTTCTGATATCAGGCTGAAATGGACACTCAGTTAACAAATGCTGTTACACAGAAGTCTGAGACGCGCCATTCACTCCTCTCCATAATCTTTCCTTTCAGGAGTCATTTCTTATTACTAACAGGTTTTATGCTAAGTGTGTATTCGTATCACCCAGCCTGAGGGCCTTTTCCTTCGAATCCCAAGCAATATTTGCTGAATGGCGACCGTCTCACTTGATTGTAATCAGGGGTAGGGCTACATATTTTCCAGAGTCAGATAATGAAATCCCAGCCATAATAACAAGCTAATGATGAATTTCTGTATGAAACAATTTGAATGAATTGCCCTTCCTAATAGAAGTTTATTGCCAGAGGTATGACCCATGGACAAGAGGCAATTCTGGACACAGTGAGAGGGCTCAAAAGCCAGACCCCTGCCTTCTTAATTGGTATTAACTTTATTGACTTGTGACACTTGATTTACTGACAAATTAGCTAAGTTTGTGACATCCCCAGCCTTGAGATTTGCCACAGTCTAACTAAAAACCAGTGTGTGCAGGTTCACAATATTTATTGTGTTGTCCTCCAAAATATTGCTACAGACTTTATGTCTCACAAAATTTACAAAAGTTTCAAAAATCGTGACAGTATATGCCAAACACAGACAAACAGGGCCAGCGGCTGCCAAGTCAGAGCTCACCGACAGGGATAGACAGATGCTTAGCAGGATAGTTGCTAAATTCCACAAAAGTACGGCCACAAAAATTTACCACAGCACTGAATCAGCACCTCTGTGGCCCAGTCAAAGAAAAAAAAATGAAACAAGCTGTGAGCTTCACCAGGCTGGAATTTACGGCAAGGCTGCTCATAGGTATCCAAGGCCGATGCGGAGATGCATAACTTGGTGCATCTGGACCCTCGAGCAATGGAAAGTAATATGGTTTGATGAGTCATCTCACACGCTTCCCTCTTCCTCTGGATGGGTTTACATTTGGTGAAACCCGAAGAATGTCTTCAAACCACAATGCCGTTGATTTGTAATGCTATGGGCAGCCATCTTGCATGTGATTATTTCTGATGACTGCTCTGCATGATCATATAACAGCCAAAGAATATAAGACCATTTAACAGGACTGGGTGAGCCCTACTGTGCAGTGTTCCCTCATGAAGTTCCCATATTAGAAGAAGATAATTCATCAGTACAAACAGTTAAACAAATTCAGTAGTCAAATGCCTTCCACATGCCCCCAATCATTAGATCTGAATATCCTTGAAACGTTAAGGGAAGTTCAGAAGCACATAGTGCAAAGTAAATTTCCACCTACTTCATCCATCGAAGAACTAGAAACTTGTTCTTCTTAAAGAATGGTCTAATATCCCACCATGCACTGTTCCTGGAATTGCGTAACAGCAATTCAAGTGAGACCGAAGTTGTTCTTAAAGCAAAGGATGACTCCACGCCTTGTTAGGTCCTTGATATTATTACATTGTCAGATGTTTTTTTCCCACCCCCACAGCTATAATAACCTGGATCAATTAATTAGTGAATCAAAGTTTTTAGTTCATTTTATACAGAAGAAAAACCACAAGCTGGGTCAATCGATATTTTCAAATAATATTCCTCTTTGAGCCACCAGCCCCAATAGACAGACAAAATGTAGAGAAAAATGAAAGCGGTAGACTTAGATACATTTCTTTATCCCCCAAACAGAAAATCACGACAGAAAAAAAGTTTTCCTTTGGTTTCTTGAGATTTGAAACTGGGGTATTTAAGTCCATAAACATGAAATAACCAAAGCTTGTATATCTACTGGACGGTAAACTGTATACGTAGCACGGGTATAATCAGAATTAAATGGCAGATATAAACCGCAAGCTGCAGTTTCCCCTCTCCTTGTTTGTTTATGTACTGCCATGTGAATGGAGTGAGCGAACCGGGCGTCGCGAAGAAAGGCAGAATGCCACAGTATTAGAGCATGTAATAACTGGTAATGTTCAGCATTGGGAAGCAGCTCAGGTCCCATTACGGCCCTAAACGCTTTAGGCCTTTGAAATGCTCTCACCTCCCACCCTCTTCTGACCTATGACTCACCAGTCGTTCCAGCCTAATGGTAAATCTTTATTAGATTACCTTAAATCACAAAGCCTCACATTAGGGAAAAATTTGACATTCATCTCTTTTTTTTTTGCAGGAGAGGGTGCAGGAGCTTGGACGTGCTCAGTGGCGTGCGGGGCACACTTTTCCGTGTGACGCGTCAGCGGCGGGCCCCTGGTGGTCATTGCTCATTGGCTGGAGTTTATGCGGGAGTCAGCACCCACACGTCTTATAAATACACACTGTGCACAACTTGTACTGAAAAACAGGGGATGGTTACAGGACTGACCGTTCCCCGAATAAAGCATGATGGTGAACAGATAAAAACCACATATTTTTTTTTTGAGATGTGTAAAGCAGGATGCTCTATGGAGATCTGTTAAGTGGCATAATTAATTACTTTCTATTAAAATACCCCATTTACTACCAGCATATAAACAATCACAGTACTGGTGATGTTTGCATAATTAAGAAGGCCGTCGTTAACAACTGGCCCGTAAAATGCCTCGTAGCCGCCGTCTTGTCCGACCAAAGTTGTAGAAGCCTCTTCATCTGAGGATGACACAATATGTCCGCCCGTGAATAACCCCCCGACATCGCCCACAGCCCCTCTGACACACAGCCTGCCTACTCGTGCGCTTCCTCCACACACCTACGGGGCAGGAAAGCTGCGCGCGCTTCCGGGATCACGCGTTCTCGCACTGACCCCTGCTGACTAACACCGTATCGCTGCTGCCTCTGCCCAACGAGATCAGACCTGCTGACATCATCCGGTGGGAGGGACAGAGGCAGCTCGCATTGCGAAACGTTTCCAGTCATGATCCATCTGTAAGGCAGGCGCTCTTGCCAGCTCTTGCTAATTTGGTTCAACTGTGCATTTTAAAATACTGCATGTGTCCAGTTCCTGTTTTAGACTGACATCATCCTCAGCGATTGTGACAATAGCAGTATATATGGACATATGGTCTCACTGGACCGGCTTTGCCAATTTCCTCTTAAAATCCCATTGATATTGCTCATGGGGGTAGGTCTGCAGGACACGGGCTAATTCCACAGCTGAAATTAAAATAACAATATCATAAATGCATTCAATAAAGAGAAACAGTCACACTGAGTGAGGTAAGAACAGGAACTGCAGTACTGAAATCTGTTTGGATACATATAATATTCAGTTAACTCCCAGTGTAGAGTTTACTATTATAAACATGGTGTCTCTTCATTACTGAAAAACGTGAATGAAAAGAACATATGCAGCTTTATTGTACTCATGTGGAAAAACGATTCATTTAAGTGAGTCATATCTGTGTGATTCGCCTCCTTGATTTACGCACTTATTCTATTATGGCACTTAATTATTCTTTAAATATTTTATTAGTTACCCCCATTGCAATGACAAGAAGAGTAATAACACCCCAAATTCAGTTTCTAATTACGTGAAACAATTTCCTCAAAGATAAGACTGCAAATGGGTCTGCTCAAGGGCTTATTAGTCATGGCACAAAATCATTGTAAAAAACAGCTGGTGGTTAAATATACTATAAAGACAAAGTGAAACCAAGCCAATAGCATCCGATCTAATTGTAGAAAAGATTCTCTGTCAGTCCAGTGTGGCTTCAGCATCACGCTCTGATTACCAGTTGGACATTGCGCTTCTGTCATGCCCTGCATGCATATTTTTGCTTCGTGCAAAAATGAAAAAGATCCAATTTTGATTTGTCCAGAATATTTAATACAGCACTCACACCCTCACACTCCATCTTGTGTTCTTTTTCCATAACAGAAAAATAATGTATGTTATACCCCTTACAGAGTAGTTCAATATTATTTCATATACCACCCGGCCTGCTAACTCCTAAGATTTATTTTTCTTTACTTTCTTTGCTTACATATCAAACTGGGCCACTTGTTAATAGATCCATAGATGTTACAGGGTGTTATAATTAGCTAGTTAAAGAGTTTTCGATAATTTGCCCGATAACAATTGTTATGACTGGCGATTGCAGGAAAAAAATCTGCTCCGGTTTGTCCATGCTGCTCTAAAGGAGCAGATGTGCATTCAATTGATTTATTTAATTCATGGATGCCAGCTGTGGTCTTAACCAGTTTTAAATACCTTTCGGTTTATTGACATAATCCCCGTTAGAACACTCAACAAAATACTCTGGAATTGATGTTTTTCTCCCGGCATGTATGTCTTTGTGATCCCACAGGAGAACATTTTACGCTTTTTGTCTTATTCTGGAGAACTTTTGACCACATCTACCTTATGGGCATGATCAGTAAAAACACTCACATAGATTTAATAATGCTGTCTGTGGAAGTGTTTAATAGCCACATTTAGGAGACAGTTACAAATGGCAAAAACACTGATTTACTACTAGAACCGAAGATCACACTAGATAAGGTTCTGGCTTTGCTACCCAGATTGAATTTGTGTTCCATTCAAACTCATTTATTGAAATAAAACAACAGCAAGTTAAAAGATGCCTTAAATAAAGTGTTTGACAAACATTTATTCCAGGATATGTGCCAAATATGTATGCTAATTCTGAACCATACCATTACCTAAACCAGTCCACCCGTTACATAAACGTAGATTAGGTTGATGTATCTGAAAACAGTATTTTAATTCTTACATTATTTCTTAAAAAATGTTATTAAGCTGGTATGTAGTAAATTAAGGTCCACAATAATAAATGAATTTGCCTTTTGTTTTTGCACAAGTCTGTTTCACAGTGATTTTCTAAAGATAACTGTGGCCATGTTGTGACATTTCATATTGGGATAAATGCATAGACATTTTGCACTCGTGTTGTTCTTTCAGCTTCAGATGTAATGTTAAATTTCCACCTTCGTGTGAACCTTAAATAACAACTGTGCCGTCCTATTCCTAAACTGCAAATGCACGGATCAGGCCTTTATGAAAGGATTTCATTTGGCGTGGTAATCTGACAAACTCAGCTGCAGTTAAGTCAAATCTATGCAATGTCTGCACTGAATAATACGTTTAATTAATAAGCATTCAAACGTCCACTTAAATCAGTCAATACACTTCTCCAAACACTCATTTTTTTTCCTGATCTGATACCTGCATTTGAGGAATGCTGCCAGGATTCCACTCTTGTGATTTTGTACAGGAAGAATGAGGAGGGAAGAAAACGTGTTACAGAGGAGGACACGTGTCAGCGGGTTTGAGCCCCCATGCAGAGGAAATTGCTGCAGTGTCACAAGCATGCTTACGGTAAAGCACTATAACTAATGCTTTTCATAGAGGACCAGCCATTGAAATATTTAATTGAACATCAGGACAAGGTGGTTCAGAATGCCAAGTCATGCTTTGTTAATTAGGTACAAAAGAAAAACCAAAAATACATGAAAGGAAAAGCACAAAAAATATGAACAAGAAAAAAAGATTAAATATGCCTGCATTTTCCTTTTCCTCCCAACTCTTCAGCAAATACAAATGACAAACATACTCAGTAATACAACAAATAATACAATCAATAATATTTCCCCATTGGCTCTTTGCACGGTTTTTCAAACAGCACAACTTCTGCTTGAGGTTGGATGTCAGAAGATGCAAAACATCCTGTGGAGCAACAGTAAGCAGAAAAAAAAATCCCGGCTTTATTAGTTACTCTTCTGCTCTTTTGGGTCATTTATCTTTAATTTACCTGCCATTCTCTCATCCATCGCACCACCGGAAAATAATTGGCAGCTGCAGAGAATGACTTTAAAGGTCTTAAACTACACGATAAAAGTAATTTTACATGCTATTATAAAATGAATGACTCTTGGGATTTTGTGACACATATATTTCAAGCTTTGTTTATTTTTAAAACTCATTATAACCATGGCTGAACTGCAGGTTAAAGGTTTATTAGCATGAGGCTATTGCATAGTAGTAATCACCTTGCATTTCATCCACCAATAAAACCCCAGAGAAAATACGTCAGCATTGTGCTACCACAATAATGGCACAGTTATCTTTAAATTATGCAGAGTGTTCCTACTTACACCATGGAAGCAGCTGGAGCGGTAACTCTACTGGAAAAAAAGGCAAACGGGAATGTGTTGAAGCCCCGTAATCTCTGATGATGGAGAAAAACAAACAAACAGACAAACAATCAAACAAGACCCACAGATGATCATTGACGTTCCAAGAGTCTGTTTGGGACTGGTTCACCCATGTGACTACACAGGATCTATTCATAGCTTGGAAGCTGGTTGCCGTGAATGTGCCTTGGCGATACATTTGGATGAAAGAGAGGCCCATCAAAGATTTGTTTGCTCATTCATATCCCACATTACCAAAAGATGAGGTCAGAAAAGATGGGTGAGCAAATGTTGCATTTAAAATCCAAAAATTATGAATAGGACCTGCGAATGTACATGAATATGCATACATGATATGTCATATACATCTATGAATTATGGCTACTGTGGCCCTGCACAAAATAGATTGTTGGACGTTTGATGAATGGCAAAGTATATAACTGTATCTGACCTGTAACCTTCTGCTGGGTAAGCGGTTCAAAGATCAAAGATTGATGAATGTATAGACTATTATCTTCTGTGTTTTCTAGTGCTTTAAACACTTTCAAAAAACACCATACCCTATATCACTATATACTGTATTATTTTTTTTAAGTAGCTAAAGTCTGGGATATACACTCAGCTAAAGGATTATTAGGAACACCTGTTCAATTTCTCATTAATGCAATTATCTAAGCAACCAATCACATGGCAGTTGCT
>JAODKC010000021.1:20060746-20073562 GCA_026777985.1 Mormyrops attenuatus | reverse complement strand
GCCACGTAGAATTAAGGCAGTTCTGAAGGCGAAAGGGGGTCAAACACCGTATTAGTATGGTGTTCCTAATAATCCTTCAGGTGAGTGTATAAACAGAAACTGATTCCCCACCATTCTCTGGATGGTGGGACTTATCTGTCTGCCTATGGGGTAAATTCAAGACTCTGGAAATAAAGACTTTCTGACATATTTGAAAGAAAAGTTTTGGAAACCCTCCCCCCAGAAGTGAGTCATCAGAAAAATGTGAAATGACACAGGAGTGGCACAAAAACCCGACGCACTACTGGTTTATTCTACAGTCTGCATTTAATCATGCACCACTCTTAATACTGTATGTATGCAACTCAAATTCATACTGGAACAGCGCTACTGCATTCATGGCACGCAAACTAAACAGGTTCACGATAAGTGGGGTCAAGAGTTTCTTACAGATGAGGCTTAATGTTTCTTCACATTAAATAGAACTTAAAGTTGCATATGAAATGAAATAAGTATATTTTGTAGAGCTCTATTAACGAACATAAAATGCAAATCTTTGACTAAGTATTGTTGATACTGAATGGATGTTGAAAAAGTATGCATCTTTGATGTACAAGTATATGCCTTGCTGGCATGTATCATTCATGTAGCATGCTTACGTGATTACAATAAAGAGGAAAACTCTGAAGTAACCTGTTTCTAATCTGCTGCATTTCTAGTTGTGAGTTGACCCTCTATAGTCGGAGGTAAAGTAATAAGGGAGGAATTGGATGAATACAATTTAAACAACTTAATGGTAGGTTCTTGGTTGCTATTTACTTCAGGTTCTTCTGGGAAATGCATTTTTGCTATACAACCAGCCTATTTCTCTGTGCGGCCTGGAATGAATTGCCAGGATGAAACGCCAGAGCCAATCTGCGCATTTGCCTGACTGATTCATGCACCCTTGCATTTTATTTATTTATATATTGTTATTATTGCGCCGGCTTAAAAGCTGAACAAACAATCTGAAAAGGTTTCTGGTTTATACAGGCGGGGAAACCACTGGCTCAATTTTTACTTATATGCAGAAGTCAAGAAGCAGCAGGTGAATGCATCTTGAGCAATGTATTACATTTGCGATGTTTTTGGATGCTAAATTAATTTCCAATTCTGCTCATGCTAAACTTTTCCCACCCTGTGAGGATCGTGACTCGGCATTTCATAAATGTTTCGAAGTACTGTTATGATGTACATTCAGAAGTAGTGGTCCAGGTCCCTCAAAACTGCGTAGTTATTTTGTTTTTATCTGCCTTTAGTCGTATTTTGTACAATTTCTACAATTTCTACAAATAGTGGTTGAGGAGCTCTGAAACTTATTTACATATTAATCGCATGTCTGTTCTGTGCCAGAGGGTACAAGTATTTATAGAGGCACAAAGAGCATGTAGAGCGCCACATGCACCGCCTGAGACAAAGTGAAACTGGCTTTACTACGTCGGCGCCCCCTCCACAAACAGACTTGGGTAATTCAGGTCCAGAGAGTAAAAGTCCAGTAAAAGTTCAACCAACCAGTTGAGCATAAAGAGTCACAGTCACAGAGTACTCAAATGGTTGGTTGAAACAAAATCCCGGTCTGGGCTTTTACTCTCTGGATCGGAATTACCCAACTGTCCACAAATGGCACCCTAGACGGTGCCTATGTAACCCAATGGGTTGATGCCACTGAGTCCAACTATGATCTCCCTAATAAGCCTAATAAGACTAGGGCTGAAGTTTTACCATGGGCTACTGTTGCACTAGAGTCACTGTATCGGTGTCAGAATGGGATACAAATGTACAATTTCAAACATGACAGGTTTGAAAACGCTGACTGATGTCTCTTGGTTGCCCAAAGAGTATGTTTGTGTGAGTGTGTGTGCATGTGCCTCCAGGGGGCACCCCATCTTTCTTCCCCATGCTACATGGAATAGGTGCCAAGCAAATCTGAGCAGGATAAGCAGTTCAAAGAAGGATGAATGGATGGATCACCATCATCAACATCATCATAGATTTTCTCCGGGTCAGGGTCAGTTGGGTAGATTCTCCACTTTACCTGAAAGGAGTAATCCTTTCTTTTCCATGAGAAAACTCTGGCCTCAGGTCTGACTCTGCTGATCTTCACACTGGGCATCAAACCATTTAAGTTTATACTGAAGGTCTTAGTTGGATGGGGCCGAAATAGCAGCATCATCTAAAAATAATATTGATGTAACCTCTGACCCACATACCAGCAGCCCTTTCAGCCACGGCAACATCTTACTATATATCCTGTTCTGTTCTTCAAAGTGTTCCTTTCACCTAGTAATGGTGGTAGGTAGCTGCCTTTGTTACCTAATGGGTTGACTGGCACTGCTTCCAACACTCAGCAGTGTCCCTAGATTTCAGCAGTACTTCCTCACTTCTACTGAATGCAACCTTTTTCACAGCATATTTTGGGCCACACAATAGTTTGTCTCTATAACTTCCCCAGATACTTCACATGCAAAAGATTTTACCTCTGTGCCTGCCTTTGCCACATCTTTCAGGCGTCTCGGGAAATTCCCATACAAGCATTGCCCTGAAGGTCTCCTTCTTCAGCTTGACAGCTTCCCTCACCACTGATGTCCACCAGCAGTTTCTAGGGTTACCCCTATGACAGGCACCAACTGCCTTCTGGCCACAGCTCTCTGTAGCCACTGCAATAAGTGAAGTTTTGAACATGATCTGTTCAGACTCAATGTCATCAGCCTCACTTAGTCACTCAGAGTGCATCCAAAATTGCATACTTTTTGCTATGTAGTAGGTGAAATATAGTATGCAAAGTGAGCATTTTGTCTGAATCCTCAGCATGGATGAGAAAGTAGGTGAATGGTATCGGGATGACATACTACATTCTGCGAAATTCCAAAGCGTGCAACTCACAGATGCTATAATATCCCACCAATCCACTGGAGCTGCACCCGGAGATGAACAATGTTGCATCCTCAGAAATTTGTGTCAAGATGGCAGAGGAAGGCCATCTGAAATCTAAGTAGAAAATAATACCCAGTTACATAAGTTGACTCGAATATGCATTTTTGTCTTTGATAATTTTAAACACTTCTTAAATTTTGCAGGGGTCAAGTAATGTTGTTATTACACATCTGCATCAAGTAATATGTGAGTCGGCAGCCGCAGTGTGTCCAAATACATGCATACTGTTCTTATGCATGCATATAGTACGTACTACATTAACGGTCAAGTAGTAGGCTTCAGACAAAATTCAGTACCTACTGTGTAAGTAAACTGTTTAAGGACACTCAGCTCTTCCAGAGGTGGGAGCTGAAAACATATTGCATGGAACCTTCAGCCAGATCTGCCCAGCAAACCTGACGAGCTCATCTGGCTTTTTCTGGCCTCCTCCCCATGCAGTGAATCCATCTCACCACCAAGTGATCAAGAGTTGATCGCTCTGCTTTTCTCATCACCCAAACATTGAAAATACATAACTTTCGCGTCAGATTGCAAAGTCAATCAATGACCTCTGGCCAAGGGTGCTCTTGACAACAAGTACACTTATAAATATCCTTGTGAGTAAGTACGGTGTTCGCTTTAGACAATCCATGGCTTTAACAGAAATCTAATAACACTTCACCACTCTGGGGCAGACCCTGGAGGCCATTCTTCCCCTTCACACCCTCCCAGTATTCCCATCATTCTCCACATGTGCACTGAAGTCTCCCAGTAGAGCCATGGTGTCTGTAGGAGGTACAGTTTTGAGCACCTGACCCATTTTCTCTAAGAACAATGGGTACTCTGAATTACTATTCTATCCCTACACACAAACAATAGCCAGAGCATTTCTGCAAAGTGCAGTCATGTAGAGACAGTCTTCTTGTCCACTGGGAAAAACTCCTGCAGCCCAACCCTCAGGCTGAGACTTGTGAATATCCCAGCACCCACCTGTCTTACACCATAGGGGACACTTCGCCCCCAATTAATCAGTCTAGTTCCAGAGCTCACACCGTGTGTGTGGAGGTAATGCAGACTACAAACTGCCCATACTATTTATGGCTTCTACTTCACCAGAGACCTAATGTTCCATGTTTTCAAACCCTGTGTCCTGTCTTCCTGCTCGAGCTCCCGTATCTGACTGGCACTTTTCACCTCACAGGTTGTGAGGTCACAAGATGGCTCAGTGGCTCACAATAACCGTATTACAGCCCCCTGATTTCCTTTGGTGCTTCACATGACAGTCTTTGCTGGATCATAGCTTGCCTGGACCCTCCCCAAAAGCTTCTCCCCACCTCCATGAACTCCAGATGACAGAGCTCCATGGATCATTGAAACAAACAAATCCTCCACCGTGCTAAGACCACAATCCTCTGAAGGGCGTACGTGTATATGCATATTTGCTGGGGGCTTTGGCCTGTTGGTGTGTGAGTTGTCAATGGACGCTTCAAGCAAGAAACCTAATAAAGATTTAATTGCAAAACAATACCAATGACAATTGATACCCTTCGTATAAACAAACAGCCATAGTCATTATTTTCCTTTGAACATATTCCCAGATAATTAGGTCTGGGGGAATTAAATGTCCCGCAATACCACTGTCAAAATACACTGTGCTGATGCTGCATAGTAGACAAAAAAAAGTGTGGCCCACAAATCATAATAAAAGTGTTCAAGAAATGCTATGCATGGTGCAGACATGCAAGGGAAATGAAACACCCATCAATTCAGAGAAAACGACGTGAATATATCAAACGAAACCAGGTATGGGAACTGCCTCTCTTCAAGACAAAAAAGACAGGCACAGAAAAAAGAAAGTAAAGGATTGTAGTCCAATCCCTCTTTGCTTCTCTTGCTCTACCCTAATGGCAACACAGCTGGTTCTTCTGTCATAGTTTCTCTTGTTAGTAAGATAAGAGCCAGAGTTGTCACTTTCATGCAAGGATCGGTTGGGAGGGGCAGGGATTATAGACCAAAGTCTGCACACTGAGGTCACACTTCTTGCTGTAGTCGGCGAATATCCTAAATGTACTAGTTTGTCTGCTTAATGAATTATGCTGTTTTTTTTTTCAAAAAAAGGAATACCTTGTTTTTAAACCACGTTAAGATCATAAAAAGTCTTACAGAGAGTTCCTTTAAAAGAAATTACGTTCTGCAGTTCCAGAACAAAGAAGAGGACTTAAAATTTCCATTTCCATAACATTCTGTCTTTGGCATCCATTATGCTATGCTGGTATGAAACACAGCATCCTGACGAACAAGCTTCCATAATGTCCCCACTAAACGGTGCTGCTGTCTGTTGCTGACGCAGTGATAGACATGAAATGTGTCAAGCTAAATATAACCTCTAAAACAATATTTATAAAAGATATAAAATGGTATAAATACCCGCAGTCATCACCTGTCAACGCCTTTTGTCTAATGATGGTGTGTTTAATGCTTAGAGACCTGATTTCTGCCAGGTACCCAGCTGAGGGTATGTATTTATTTTAGCACTGCATTGTGCTGATGACTCATCCTCTTCCATTTTGCAGGCTTATTAAACAATGAGGACATCTTGCACTACTGATTCCTTTTCTACAGCTGGAATATGGAATATTAATCGTTTTACCAGAAATGCCTTTTTAACACATTAGAAAAGTTGAGCGATTGTTTTCAAACCCACATACGAATAAGGTTATAAATTAAAAGCGTACATTCAATGACAAATTGTACTGTGAAAACATCTGTTCATTTGTGTTGTTCAATGTCTAAAAAAGAATATACCACAAACACAAAGTAGATCTGAAGTGATATTTTGGTCCCAGAAAAACGCCTTCCTTTCAGTGGAGCACTGATATTCAGATGTGCTATGAATATATCCTGCATGTCAGTTTGAGAAATGGTGGACCTCTGCAGCATAGTTCAAATACAGTACTTTATTTACCTGTCGGCACCCTCAGAGTATGGCAGAGAGCACTTAAGGAACATTTAAAGAACTCTGACACAGCTGGTTCCAAACGTTGCTCGTTTAGCTACCGTGATAAGTTGTGTTTGACGGGGGCCTTGTAGCTTTTGAACGAAGAACGTGGTCTAAGTTTATTTTTCACAGGAATTTGTTTGTTATTACAGAGTTTAATTGTGTAATGCATTTTGACCCCTATTTCAACAATGGTATTTACACTTTTTTTCTATTATTCAATCTATCATTTCTTTTCTGCAGACGTGTATTTGTTATAGGCAAAGGAAATACAAAAATTTCTAAACACAGTTCTTTAAGACTTGCACTTTAACAGCATGTATAATGTGTTCTATGCAATATGGGTAGTCAAATCTGTAACAGAGATAGCTGGCATTTGGTTAAACCAGACAAAGTAAACCTTGGTTCCTTTCATTCCCGGCTACAAGCATATGTCATTATCCCGGTAAAACACTAGCTGTAAATCTGAATCCCAATTGTTTGCCAGAAGGTATCACAAGATTTTCTGGCCCTCCACACGCCTGCTTTACTTCTGTCTGCTTTATTTAGCTACACAATGTTTGGCATTATTTGCATCTATTTTTAACAGATACTATTAAAATACTACGAATAGCCCTCTTTGAAATATGCGATAACCCATATCGCTCACTCCTCAGTTGTGTAACCAAAGCTAAAATTGTGATATGCTGATGTAAGTGGACAACTGTGTATTAAGGCATTGCTAAAAAAGTTCCCAGGTTGGGGTTGTGTAATAAGGAAAGGAAAAAATGAAAAATGAAATGTACTAGTAGGGAGCAAATGCCTGGGAAGCAGTCAGTATATACAGCTGGAAATTCATGCTATTCCTGGGTTTTATTATTATAGAGAATAAATATTTAGTTCATCCAATCCAGGTCAGTATGATCTGAACATCATTCCATTAGCTTCGTAACACTGAAATGTAAGTACCCTTTTTTATGTAACGTGTGAAATGCCTTTTTGGCTGGACACCCCCTACCATCCCCAGTTATTCAGGTGTGAGTCAAGCAAGACTGCAGTTTGGGGGCTGGGGAGGGGGGGTTGTAAATGCGATGTCACGTCTCAGGGCGCCGTATAAACATTCCCGGATGTGTTTATGTTACCCCGGACTCTCGCTTGCCGCACTCGGACTGATTCACTGGGCCAGCTCGCAAGCTGAAGCACGCGGAATATGCAGCGAGGTCACATGTGGAATTTCTAAGATGTATCACAACACAACTTTTGCCTGTTTTTGGGCAACGGTCCGGATGTATTTCAAAACGGTGAAATAAGGATGATTCATTGAACTTTTAAAAACCTTTAAAAATATTATTGCATTAAAATAGAGTTTTGGATTAACATCGCCAAACAGGATACATTTCAATACATTATCCTGTTTTGCCAGCACCTGACTGGGTTTGATGTGGATATGGGGGGGGGTGGGGGGTGTGTTGTCATAGCTGGTCTGCCCCCTCCCCTGATGCTGATTCTCATGCAGTACAATATAACACCCCATGAACAAAGGGGGATTGGGCAAGTCCTCGCCTTTTCCGCTCTGAAAATACTCCCATTTGATAATGGGCTGCCTGTTGACACTGGATGTTTTATCCCTGTGGAGAACATAGCTGAGGACGTATTGCAATTTCAGATCAGACAATGGTACATTCAATACCAAATGGAACAGTTTGTCATATCAACCTAACTTATAGTATATTTGTCATATACTAAGAATTAATACTAAACTGACTGGTGTAAAAAGTTAATGTTAAAAGGCAGCTTTAGGTCAACTTTCATTGTTGCGAGTGACACATCTCTAGTAGAACTACTGGTAATTTGCATGTAATACACCATTCTGCCGATATTAATTTTTAAACATGTTTCACTGTAATGAAAACCACAAATCGGCCAATCATGTGAATCAGTGGAAATCCACCCCCCAGCAAGCTGATCCAACAGCTGTCCAGCTCTGAAAATGGGGTATCGACCCCCCAGGAAAACACACTGGACAGCCACTGGTGCTGTCCAGTGGTGAACTGTGGAGATGCCCGGTGACAGTTTGGTGTTCAACGCCATGCCGTTTTTTTCCCCCTTGATGACAGACAGCTACATAAAAGGCGGGCGCGCGAAAGAGACTGAAATGAAGTGATCAGTATACACAAGCTGGACCCTTCTCTGACATCACAGGAAAGGTGCTTTCACATTACACAGAGTGCTGCTTGACACCCAATCACAGTCAGTCTGCCCCAGCATGGCAACTCAGACCTCTGAGGTTACAGAGAACCTCTTCCATCTGCAGTGTTTGTCTGCTTCTCTGGAGGGGCCATGACTGAAGTCATCTAATATGCATCATGTATATATAAATATATATATATATATATATATATATATACACACACAAAAATATGTATATACATATACAACATATGAAGAATAACATTATAATCAAAATGATTAAACAGCAGAAAAAAATGATCTACTGTGAAATCCTTTTAAAATCCTATATTATAGGAAATTTAACTATTTTCAGACACCAATCAGCAATTACATTGACCATAAAATTATCATAATACATATAAATATATCAAAAGTGCAAACTGTATGTATATCATGTGAATCACCATTATTCATTTTTAATATCATAACTGTAAAATATCCTAGATATACTCTTCATCCGAAACACCGTCAATGTGACATAAAATGGAACAACATTTGAAGCCCTTTGAAACTGAACCAGGCTGTACGTCAGCGAGTGTCAGTAAAAACAATGTTATCGTAGGTAATTATACGTGGGGGTGCGGAGCGACGTCCTTAAGGTGAGCGGAGGAGCACTCAGAACAAGCAACAGCTGGGGGGCTTTTTATGGCACGATCCGTGCTGCCTTTGTTACTCCCCCGTTTGATAGCCTGTGAATCAAAGGGGCCCAGCCTTTGCGGCAGTGACGTCACAATGGGGCATCAATCACGATCCTCCGGATTTCTCAGGTATAAAAATGATACATCTGCCGATCTCTTGTTCTGAATGAAAAAGCTGTCAGTAAAAAGGACAGAATGGAGACGGCAAATGATAAACAAGGCTTTTTTGAAGGTTATTTGGGGTGGAGACAAAGTTGTCTCATACCAGTGTAACATGTCTATCAGTATGTTCGTCTATATAAATATCTAGACCGTTGATTATTAAAATTTCTTTTTAGTAGACATATGAAGAGTATATTTTATTTATATAGTTTTTTTCTCCCTTTTTTATATGCAGAAACTGAAAATTAAATAGAGATAAAATAATTGAGGAGACTGGGGACAATTGCTGAACAGGGTCAGTTGTTTGAAGCGACAGTAATCTTCCTGTATAATTCAGATAGTCCCAAGCACAGCTGATGTTCAGCAGACTAGAACAGCTTTACTTTGAAAGGACTTTTCCCATTGAGTTATATTTCTACATTTTATAAATATTATAATGAAAAAAAATCAACAATTGTCCCCTGACCCTCCTTTTCTGTGTGAAACATGTGGGGGGAGAGGTTCATGTTGTAGTTCAGTCCCTGCAGTAATTCATAATGTTGGCCACACTTCCTCCTGGTATCTGCCTTCAGGAAGTCCATCCATTGATCTTTCATATCCACATTTCAAATGCAGGGTCATGGTGATCCTTGAGCCTATCCCAGGAAGCACAGTGCTGGGGTGGGGGGTGAGGCTTGTGGAGAATGTGCAAACTCTACAAACGGGGCTCACAACCCTGGGGGCATGAAGTGTGAATTAAGCTATTGTTGGGCTTATAATAGATGCTGGTAACAAAATGAACTTCTAGGTAAAATACGTGAGTTGTTCACTTATTCACCTTATTTTAGGTTAATGTACTGCCAGTCCTGTTCAACAAATTTTTCCGGTCCATGAATTTATTGCACAGCATAAGCTAGTCCGTAGTCATCAAAAGGTTGTGAAGCCCTAATATGGAGGCCTTTAATTACCTGGGAGAGTGTTTCCCAATCCGGTCCCCAGGGACCTGCAGACAGGCCACATTTCTTGAGCTGGGAGGGAGCAAAAATGTGCACCATCTGGCCCAAGCACCAGGTTGGGAAACACTGATGTAGGATAATAGAAGTCAGATTAAAAAATACAGTAGGGAAGGACTTACCTGGACTGTGCTACTCCATGCACCTAATTCAGAAGCTATATGTACTGTGAACCACCATTGCCAAGTAAAAGTCTCTGGCCCAACAGCATGAGCAGCAGTGATCTGCTACCCATCTCTTCAATATTAATTGAGAATTGTATCGAAGCTGGCGTGTTCATAAACATTGTGACAGAAGTCTGCCTATGCTGACTGACACGCTTGGTGTCTGTTATGGAAAAAAGTGCTGGTAGCAAGGATTTGACCAATCTGGGCTTGTCACCTTGACTACATTACTGACTGTCTGAAACTAAGGCTCGCAAATGTTTTCCATCTACTGGCAAAGTCATCTCCAGCTGAGGAGCTCTCAGTCACCCTCGAGGGTACCATGGTTACCCTCATCATCAACTTTCTCACTTATTATAGGCAGTTCCTATATGAGAATCAAAATTTCAGCGATTTTATATTTTATACAGCTACCTGAAATGTAAGGTGAATGTATAAATTACCTAGCTAAGGCAAATTAGCTATATATATATATATATACATATATATATATGTATAGATATATACACATATATATACATATATATATAAAATAGGAAAAAGGTATTTGTATCTGTATTCTTAAAATTGGAACAGCAAACAGATCCTTTATTAATCCTTTTGGGGAAATTCTTTTGTCACCCATACAGGTAAGAGCAAGCTTGGGGTCACAGCAAAGGGACAGCCACCTTGTACCACCCAGGGAGCTGGAGATTAAGGGTCTGGCTCAAGGGCACACAGACATGTGACTAATTTGCCGACCAAACCAGCGACCTTCTGACCACGAGCACGGAGGCTTAGCCTGCTAAGCCACACGCCGCACACAGGCTCTCACCGAGTGTTCCGTCCAGTATTTGGTGATAACTGTGTTACGTCTCTTTTAACTGAATGCTGGCTACAGAATGATTCACAATGGCAAATCTGACTTTGTGCCACATCACTGCCACATGGCCACATCCCTAATGCTTCACGGCAACATCGGTTGTTCCCATCCATCACTTAAGTCTCACATTAATCATACAAATGAATATGTAATTCTGCTCCATTAATGCCACTGCTGCAAATTGATTGAATATTAAACATATTAGCATAATACTTAAACCAGACACTGTGTTTAATAGGGAAACTGATACATGATGAAACTAAGCATATAACTGCAAAAATGTGACAATGTGTTTTGGTAACTGTGTTTCCTTTAAAGCCAGACTGATTTAGAAATACATATATAAAGGGGTCAGATAAGGGTGGCAGTAACAGACAATGTAAAATGTAATTATAGCGAAAAAAGGCAGAAAATAATAAAAAGGTCATGCAGCTTTAAAAAGATGCTAATTACTCTAACTGAATGTATGCCACTGCAAAATAATAGGTTTGTCATCTTGTTGTCCTAAACATAAAAGAGATGAAGTTATATTCAGATCTTGTGAGGCAATTAACTTTTGTTTCACCCAAAAGCACTTAAATCAGTGTTTGTATATTTTAACTAAAGCTAATGGTGAAAAATACCATATATAAATATAATTTTGGTTTCTTTGTGAAATGTGATAATTCGGATGAAAAAGGAAACTGAGTTTTAATTTAGTTATATCAGATAGATAGATGATTTAACTGAAAATTGCACATAATCGTCACAACACAAACAAACAGGTATTGCTAGAAAAAGCAACTGACCAAAAAGTGCAGTGCGGAGAAATGGGCTGTGCGAAACTCCACTAATAAACCATGAACCAAAGCATAAAGGATTTCTTGTGGATTGGAGAGCCTTAAACTGTGGCAGCACTTGCTGTTGGGTAAGCAACGTATTGCCAAGTAATTATGCAGCATTTGTTGACGGGGTAAGCACAGCGAGGAAAAATAATGCGCATGGGTAGGAAAAGCAGTGTCGTGCAATACACGTTAGGCGTTTAGCACAATACTTATGCTGCACGGATGTGAGCTACGAAGATCAGTGATATATAACGTGAGAAAAAAGGAACCAATTGTACCCTCCTTATAATTGGCCAGGAAAAGCTGCGATGTCCCCGGTTTTAATTATGTTAGAAATAAGAAACGGCGTCCCGTAGTTGATTTATCAAAGCCGTGGGATCTTTATTGAGCTGCCCTTGAGGAAAGAATTAGGAGGATGACGCACGGAACTCAGGTGTTTGCGGGAGTGCGAAGGACGCGCTCAGAGAAGCGGGCCACTCGCCGGAGACGGTTAAGCAGGAGCCCCAGCCAGCCGCCGCTTCTGCTCCTTTTATTCCAGCGCCTAAAATAATACCGTCTCCCGTTTTTACCTGACTTCAGCCAAATCCATTCTCGGCTGTTTGACTCAGGGTCTACCCTGGCTCTGACATGCATAGATACACGCTCAAACACGCAGAGACTGTTTTCCTACATACATACAAGCATGCATGCATTCCTATATATAAGAAGAAACTGGATGTCTAAATTTGCATGTTTATAGACGTGTGCGTATGAAGCATATATACAAATGTGTGTGAATATTCACCAAATTAAAGATTAAACTGGGAATGTCTGTCAATAATCACTTGACGGGAGGGAGCGCAGAGGTTCTGTGCCGGTGGTAATATGACAAAGATTAAAATGACATGGAATAATTCACTCTTAACTGCCATGGAGCCCTCTCCCTCCCTTCCCCCACAGCTGTCCGTCCCGTCGATATGATTAGAAAGACTCCTCCCCGGCTGAGTGAGACGCTTAATTACTCCTTGCGGGGGTTCACAGCAACAAAGGGGGAG
>JAODKC010000021.1:20039156-20060736 GCA_026777985.1 Mormyrops attenuatus | reverse complement strand
ATTCATCCTGGGGGGGTTACACCCAAAAATGGGGGGTGGGGGTGGGGTAGGGGGGGCAGCTCCTCCTAGCCAGCAGCTGCTGCCGTCTAATAGAAGCGTAAATAAATGAATCAGTTCGGAGGGAACGCCGTGGCGTGTGCGCGCGTGTGTACGTGAGTGCGCATATATGTTTGGGTGTGTGCGCGCATGCAGGCGTGTTCGTGCGTGTGCGGCTGCGGGGCGTGCATCTGCATGTGTCCGTGGTGCGTGTGTGTCTGTCATTCCCCCCGTGTCTGGTCTTGCCGGTGTATTTCTAACAAAAGCTACACTGCCTTATTTAAAAAAAAAAAAAAAAAAACACCAACTCCCAGAGGTATGTGAGAAAAGCCTCCCTCTTCTGTGCTGTCAAGGATATGTGCGTAATAGTCACTCTCTGACGTGATCCGGGCTCGCAATGTGTGCTGGCAACACCTTTGGTGAGAAATTATTTATAAGTCAGAGACAGGAAACAGAGGCAAAAATACCGCCGTGTCTTTGGACAGAATCCTGTGATTCTGCGGTAAAGACGGCACCATTTCTGCCGTAATGTTCTGTGTGTTTATCAGCTGCTAACCCCAGGGCACTTCCTCATTTCTTGCAGCCCTGTGTTTTGGTGGATAACTCCGTAACATCCGTGCTAATTTTGGTACACTTTGCAGCTCTCCGCTGGGGCTGTGTGTGTTCCTGTGTTTGTGCCTGTGTGTCTTCGGGTGTGCGCGCTCGCTGCTTACACTGTGTCAACATTTCTTTAAAACAAACCCTCCCTTCGCCACCACAACTGTTTAAATACTGCTTAATATTGTTAATAAACATCTTTTGGTACCAATGGGTGGGCTTAATATGTTTATTGTATATATCTTTTTCTAGGTGTATTACAGTATATGTCGACGTTGTTTCTAATTGATCTGTATTCACAGTGCGGGCAGGCAGATTGCCATGGATACGATTGAGCATACTGAGAAGGGGCCATTAACATTAAATGAAACAATTATCAGAAGCAGTAATCCAGGAAGTAGTAATCGCTACCAGCAGGACTGCGAAGCCTCACAATCCAAGGCCTTGTTATGATGTGCAGTGCCGTAAATCCTTACAGACCTCTTGGGGCTATGCCACCCAGCCTTTTTTTTGATATTGTGCAGCTGTAGGATAAGATCATTCCCTCACCCTCACGTACATCTGACTATGGAAACCGAGGATATTTAGTGCAGATTTAACCTAGACAAATTGTCAGATTGTCGTCAAAAGAAATGCTTAATAGAGGCGTAAAAATTTTGCGAATTTCATACGTCTGGCCTATGTGGCGATGCAGCATTGACCCCAGCACTGACGAGAATCTCCGTCTCAAGACGTCCACATGCACGTAAGGGGTGGGAGGATCTTAAACCACGGCCATAGAGGTTGGTAGGTAGCTAATGCACGTCACACTAGATGTCAGCAATTCATCACAATGCAGACAAAGGAATATAGATAAATGATGCAGAAACGGAAGCCAGAGTTTCATGAAATGACCTGTGACAGATAATTCTAATCTCCAGCAGCCTATGTTCAGTTAATAACTCCTAATTACAGTATTAAACCAGAAGTGAGTCTTGTTTATCTTGGTTTTATGTTTGAGAGAGTTTATGACATGACGACACGTGTGCATGTGGTTATTCACTCCCACCCTCGCCATATCCGTGAAATATGAATATTTCATAAACATTTTTGCCGTTCTTCCCTAGAAATGAGACACAGAAAACCCTTTGGCTGAAATATAAATTAGACGTCAATGAAAGACAGGCAACAGAATATTACCTTTAATCATTGAAAGAAATTCTTCTTATTCTGCATGGAGTGTTTATGATTATTTTGAAATGTAATGCATACTTCCTCAGCAGCAGCGAAAGGGGCGAGGGGGTAAGCAGCGGTGAGTCATCGCGGGTCTGCTCACATAATGCTGTGATGTTAATCACCCCACCTGTGCGGCACAGTGTCCTCCAAGACAGAGCCTCACGTGTAGCTAAATCATCACCATGCTCAGGCTGCGCTGCCTAATCTAGTCCCTGAATTTTCTATTGTTTTTTTAAACACCATAAACACACTAAACAGGCTGGGCCACCATTAAGGGGGGGAGGGGGTTAGGTAGGGTGATTCCAAGGGTCCGTGAGTAACTAAAAAGTTTGGAATTTGGATCGGTCTGGGTTGAGGGCCCAGTATCTCTCGTAGCATCCCTGCAAAGAAATGACACGGGGGGGGCTCTCTGCATGTGGAGTTTGTGTGGTCTCCATGTCTCATGTGGGTTCCCTCCAAGGACGCTGGTTTCCTGCTGCGGTCCAAAGACACGGGGTTAGGGGAACGAGCATCCTGAGTGGCTCATAGTATCTGGCTGTGTCTGTGTGTGTGCCCTGACATGGACTGGCATCCCACACAAGGTGTACCTGCTTTCTGCCTAATGGATGGGTTTACACCGAACTCATGGAAAAATATCTCTAAAGCCTGGGAAAGCGGGTGGGAGTGATGTCAGATGCATGAGCTCCAACTAGTATGTAGTATAACTGTATTCTATAAAGCAAAAGCACAAATTAAAGTTGAACCATGACTCAAGCTGTATTCAGATGAAAACAGCAATGTTACAATGGTGAAAAGGGACCCTGAGTTTACCCTTGAGACTCAGTTGCACTGAAAGAAGGCTTAAAAAGGTAGAAACCATGGCGCTCGTGTTGTATAAGGAGATGACTCACCACCATCTTTATATCTTGAAAAGATGAAGAACTGTTTCATTGGTCCCCTGTCAGAATAATTCACTCTTGAAGTTCTTTGGGTGGTACCTGCCATTTCTGCAGAATCTGTCTGGGAGACATGGAATGCGACATTACCATGGTGGATGCGTCGCAGACACGTGGAAAGGGAAGCGTGCGGGTCACGCCGGCGCTTACGAAAGCGGCAGCCGACGGGCGAGCAACACTGCACTTACGAATCCCTCGCCTTTTGTCTCGCGTGTCCTGGAGAGCGACACTTTGCAAGAGCGGTCTGCATGGGTCAGTAAATACCAAACATGGGCTGCTACGCTGGATCAGTGACGAACAATGTGTGGGGTAGAAAGAAAATGGTTTAGAATTACTGAAAGGCTTTGCCAATCGCCTAGCACAGTGTCCACACGTAGGGGCTCAGGGACCCAAGGGGACGTGTACATATTTAATTCAGATTCATTCATCCCCCCCAATAAATAGACTTTTGTATTTAAATTATTAAGATGTGCCCCCCCCACCCCCCAATATCAACCTCTTTCCTACGCTGTTGTCTGCTCATAGAGTTCATTGTGTTTACTGGAAACTATGCAGCAGATCATCATAGCAACGAGCGAGCGAGGCCAGGGTAAGAGTTCTAATTCTGGAGAGAAAAAACAAGTAAGGTATATTAAAAGGAATTTATGAGTAAGGAGGGGACTGAGAATGGAATGCTGTTAAGACATGCACAGACAGAAGAGAGGCAAAGAATTAAGCACAGGAATCACACCGAAACAGAGTGGAATATGTAATAGAGCATTCAGCATCCAGATGGACCAGACCGTACTGAATATGATGAAGTATTTTGGTTCAAGTGCTGCTTTTTGAAATGGCACTCTAGCGTTTAATGTTAGACTGGCCAAATGGGCAGTTTACCCGCCGACAGTGGGAGATGAGGGTATGGCAGCGTTTTTCCCCCCAACACAAACTGTTTCCTGGGCAGCGCTTCTAAAAGTCAGTCTGTCATAGACTGGGGATCAAAGCGTCGCATGAACAGAGTGCTGCGTTCCGGTACACTGTCACAAGAAGAGGAATATATATGATGTCCTTAGTTTGGTAAGGCGAAGAGAAACATTTTCACTTTGGACTGTGTTTGGGACAGCCCAGAGAAAAGAGGCATGTGGCCAAGGGATTTTGGGAACGGACCAGAATTTTATTTGGGGATTCAGAGGTGGGATAAGAAACAGGACAATAAAAAAGTCTCCTGAATGACAATATAATGTTTCCATGTGAAGCAGAGGTCTGACAGCGCGGACACTTCAGTGGGGATTTGTAGACCAGGGTCAGCGGAGTAGCTGGAAATTCTGGGCCCCCTGCTCGGGTGGGCACTTTCAATCCAAAGTCCCATTGGTCCCACGGTAGATAGAATTTGCCGAGTGGGGGTGACCCCTGACGGTAGATTTTGGGACCCTTGTAAAGTACTAGGCCCCCTGAATCTGCCAGGATGTCCATGCCCCTCTGGCACCCCTGTCCAGGGTTATAGGGTCTAATCAAAACAAAAGCATAAAAGGAAATATGTATATAAAGGGATTCAGAAACATATGGAAGGAATCAATGAAAACAATGAAACCCAAAACCTTATCACCTACCTAGGGCAGATAGCACACTCGCCTGTTTCTCCTCATGTGATTTCTAAGTGCCTGTTAACCGTATGGTCTGTCCTCATTGAATTAAACAGTTGAGTTCTGTTTGGGTGGTGCTATTCTCACTGCGTTACAGTATGCATTTCTAGTTGTTTGTGATTTCTATGCTCCCGTACCAACTCTGTGCTCATCCCCCTTCTGAAATAGGGCCTAAAAGATCAGTTGCTATAAATCAAGTGTATTGTGTGTGTGCTTCAGTCATTTATCACTAAGGAGCATTTTAGGGATTGAGGAATCTCTTCATTGTCTGTATTCTCTGCTTAGATTAAGAACATCGCATCTGTGAGCAGGATGTCCCTTATTATTTAAAAGGAGCCCTACATTAGCAGAAAAAGGTCATCTCTCTCCATGGTCTCTCCTCCTTCATATATAACACCGAGAGGAACCCAAGTGAACTTTACGAGCTACAATCTTACTTTCCCTGCATATAGTTCGGAATTTTTCTTAATTTTTGCTTCAGTGTTTGAATTGTGGCCAAAGAGAGAAATTTGCCAGTGTGTTAGAGGAATACTCGGGACCAATTTTAGTTGCTCACCACAAATTAATATACTACTGTAAACACCCTCCCCCCCAGCGCCGTCCCCGTGGCTCTGTTTGAAACCCTAACCAGAGACAATATCTCACTATATCCTACTGAGGTTTGTGGCATGTTCAAGAGCGAACTTGCATTTCCGCAGTCGATTATCCCACATGACGACACCATCAGTTGTATACACTCATCCATATAACAAAATGAAAGGAAAAACACTGCTAATGAAAAATAATGGCTGAACAATGGTTAACCCATTCAATATGCTGCCTTTCCTCAGCACAACTAGTTATCGGGATAGGAACATGGCAAACAGCCTTCTTAATAGACCAGGCTGGGCCTGGCATTGTGTGATTTGTGATGGAGAGCTGCAGTTTGACCTTGTGGTCAACTGTAGCCTCTGACCATAAATGAGAAGGAGACATGTGGTGCACAAGACGCTAAAAATAACCTGGCTTTCTCGTACTTGGGACGGTGGCATCCGGGAAACAGGCTGGAGTGCCAGACTAATGTGCTCTAAGGAGTCTTCAACAGCAATCCTAAGCGCTGAGCCTCTACCGTTTCATGTCTTGCTCCCACTGCAAGCAACACATTTATTTTTGATGCTTTCGTTAGCGAGACGAGGCCCAGTCATGCTGACTTGTGCCTGTGCTGGGTTTTAGGTCGTGCAGGCGCTGGTCCAGGCACACTGTAGCGAGTTGCCCCTTGAGTGATCTCACCCTGAGCCCTGGTACAGTAAGTTTAGATTGCGTTTGCCGTTTTCCCATGATAAATGAAGGTCACCAGCATCATTGTGATTCCTGGAGGAAAGTTTTTTTTGGCCTCTGCTGACAACATAATTACCTTACTAAACACAGAAAGTTATACTCGAGTACTACTGTTGATAAAAGTAAGAAAAAATGACTAAATAAAAGCTTTCTGGCAACTTATATATTCCAGAAGCCTTAATAAGCCGTAACCCTGTAATAAGTGAGAAAAATTATAGGAATTTTGACATGGAATCATGCTCTCTTGACCAGAGCATTTCTAGGTAAGGACATCATCATAGCTCTGGCATCCGCCCTGTTGAATATCATCACCAAGGGTTGTGGGAAATTTACTTTAGTGTCTCTGGAATAACCATATTTGGAAGTCTAGCCCTCCACAATCAGAAGTACTGCAAATGCTTTGCACCCACAAAATCTGGCTGTTTCATTTACGCTTTTGCCTTCTTTTGCTCTCATCAGCGTCTCATTTACTTACTGAAAGAGAAGTACCGATGAATGGCCAGGATGCACGTAGGAGAAAATGATTAATTTTGGCTTGAAAGATCGACCCGTGCAAGGTGTCCCGCCCCCCATCCTCTGCTGATGCTGACGCTTATCCTATTGGTCACTGCCATCAAAGGCAGATGCATCGGAGGGTCATGGATACCCTGGCAGGTTCAGGGGGCCTAGCGCTTCACAGGGGCCTTTGAATATGTAAAATAATAGGCAAAATTTGGTGGGGGGTGCGCAGAATTTCTAAGTAGGCCACTAATCCTAGGTGATGGTTTGAACATAGACAGACCTCTGAACCAGAAGCTTTGTCTGAAATCTCAGCTCACAATTTTCTGTGACAGAATCACACAGTGCCCATCATAAAATGGAAACCACATCAGTCTACTGAACGTGGTTGCCTTCCTCTTTCTCCTTTTAAATTATTTAAATAGTTTTTCTTTATTCTTTATGTAAATATTTTGGCAATGCAAATTATATCGAATAACATAATAATGCTTATGTTGTTCAGATATTCCAGCCTCCCTCCCAGGTTTCTTAAACTTCATTATGCATGTTTTTGTTGTTTTTTATTGTGTTAACGAACAGCAGTGTGTGGCTCAGTGGGCTAAGTCTCTGTGCCTGTGATCCGAAGGTTGGCGGTTCAAGCCTGGCCTTCACACATCTTTGGGTCCTTGAGCAAGGCCCTTAACCCCCAGCTCTCTGGGCTCTGCTATGGGTGGCTGTCCTTCACAGCCAGCTTGCTCTTACTGACAGAGAGCAAGTTGGGGGAGGCGTAAAGAGAATTTCCCCATGGGGATCAATAAAGTATCAGTTTTTATTAATTATGTTTATTTCAATGCCAGCACTCACTTTTGAACCGCTAGTGTGCCAGACCTGCAGAAGACACAGAAGTAGGATTTTAATTTTTTCACTCAACCTTGTTTGAATGTTATGTAAGCCCTCGCCTTCAAACTCTGGGAATTCATCGAGCTAAATTTTCTTCCAAAATTTTAACGGGTGTCAAATTCTGTGACGTTACTTTCACATATTGAAACTTTTAAACATCACCAACGGTCACAAAAGAAGTTTTCTTCTACCCAGTTAGGTGGTAGAATGTTCCTGCCAAAAAAAAAAAAACTTCTGGAACCTTCTATTCATTGCAAATCATGTTGAACCAATTAAGATGTAATGAATATGCATGGATTCAGGTGGCAGAGGGCCTGGATTTTTACTGTATGCAAAGATTAAAACCTTAAAGATAAGGCCAGACAGAGTCAGAGGCATGTTTTCAAGCCATTCGTCCCAGCAGTGTACCACTACAGTCACATGGGTTGCAAAAATCCCTTAAAAATGTTTTATGTCACCATGGGGACAGTATTAAGTGAAGGTAGCTATTATTGGATTTCTGCAAGGTCTGTGGCCATGAAAGAACATTACAAATTCTCTGACTCATCTGCTGCGTGGTCCTTAAAGGTATCACTCCTTTTATGATGAATCTTTGTGTCACGATTAAGAATTTAACACCTGGTAAATGTATTGGTCTGTGTATTGCTTAATTCCCCACCACGGAGGTGGACCACCTCTTTCATGTCACTATCAGAATTTGAACTCTGAAAGGTTCCTGGCTAGTAGGTGTACATTTTGTTCTGTTGTACATACAGTAGCTGTTCCAAAAGCTCACTCCTTCATGATCAGTGGAAGGACTTCATGGAACACACTGGCCTTTTCTCATGATTAGATAGCATTGTAAGTTCAACACATCTCAATGGGATTTTGCCAAGTGCCAATTACACCCACGTTCCTATCGATCACCTGTGCCCAGCACGCTACATAGTTGAAATAACTAGCATCCTTTTTTCTAAAACCACTGCATAACATACTAACCACATTAAACCACATTAAACCCGACTGACTGTTACTGCTGTTCCTAGATTAAGTGTTCATAAAATGACCCACTAGGGTGGACATCAAGGAGATTTGATTAACTAAATAACTAAATACACTGTTAGTGCACAAAAACGTGTGTCAGCGTTCGCCATACACTTGCTAGCCCTAGTCTTCTATTTTGCTTTTCTTGTCACCTTTGTGTCACTGCCTTGTTAGAACCCTGATAATTCTTAATATTATGGAAATTGCTGACACTGATGCTGTCCTGCTGTTTATCACTCTTTACCTATTTGCATTTATTGTATTTCTTTCTTGGAAAGCCCAGCATGTTTCCCCGGGTGAGATTTATACAGTTTTTAAATGAAAATGCCATACTGTGATTAATGAGTACACTGACGTGTTGGCATTTAATTAGCAAAGCAGTTATATGGCATTTCAATGCCCCCCTCCCCCCCAAACTGAGCATATTAGTAGGATAGTGGAGTTTAGTTTAGTTTTGTTGACCATTAAAGAATTTGAGGTTTTTTTTGTATGCTTGGCTGAATTTGTACATTAAAAGAATTGATACAAATGTCACCAAGAAGAATAACTGTTTTTTGTGTCAGGAGACACAGTCCAGCTATTCTGGCTGTTTGGCATTTTTCAAGACACCGATTCACCCCTCTGCAGGAAACAGTGAGGTCAGTGTTAGCCTTTATGCAGAAGGAAATTCCCTCAAATTCTAAAAGGTTCTCAAAATATGCTAAGAAAAAGCAGCACAGGCGGGTGACTTTTGCAAACAGACTATCCATCACTTTAGGAAAGTGGGCACTCTGAATAGTCACTCAGTATCTTTTCCTCAGAACACTAAGCCAACAAATAATAAAATAATATTATTGCAACATACCCAGCAACTGGACTGAAAAGATATTCATACAGTTTAAATGTAGCACAGTGGCCTGTTGTGATACATATCTGATAAGATAAGATGAAATTTGTTGATTTGTTGAAATTTGTTGAAATTTGAAAATGAACATTAAGGAAAAATATATAAATACACTCACACACACACACGCACACACACACACACAAAGTTTGTAATTTTATCTTTGTGGGGACTCTCCATTCATTTCTATGAGGAAAACTCTAATCCCAACATGACAACCTTAATCCCAACCCAGCCCTAACCTTAACCATAAGTAACCAAACAAAATACAAGACTTTTGACATTTTTAGTTTTTTGATTGCATTCGCAGATCTTTGTGGGGACCTGAAAAATAGTCCCTACAATGTAAAAATAATTACAACGTAATATAAAAATCTAATTGCACATACACAGAGTTCCAGTCGAAAGTTTGGACACACCTACCCATAGAAATGTTTATTTGTACAATTCTCCACATTTTAGAATAAAGACATCGAAATTATAAAATAACATACATGGAATTATCCACTGGCCAAAAAATGAATTAAATGAATTTGTTGGGGTGGGGGGCAGCTCTGTGGATTAGGATTCATAAGGTTGCTGGTTCAATTCCCAGGGTCTTCCAGTGCCACCACTGGGGCCTTGAGCAAGACCCTTAACCCCAATTGGCTCCTGGGACTGGCTGACCCTACTGTCTCCACTACACCAGTTTTATGAGGTGGCCTCCTGGAATGCTTTTCGAGGGGTCCAGAAGGAGGTCCCACATGTAAGCTGAGACCTCATTGGCTGCTTTTCCTTCACTGTATGGTCAGACTCCTCCAAAACCATTTCTCCTGTGTTTAGGTCAGATGGCCATGAGACGCTCTCCTTTGTAGGCGGCTTGGCGTGTCCAGACTTTTGACTGGTACTGTATATGGTGAGATTAAGTTACTTGTAAGAACGTGACATGATGCAGAAATGGAATTTTCAAAGCATTTTTTTTAAGAAGTTCAGTCAATGTCTCCACAGAGAGAAAACGCAGAGCCAGATACAGCAGGACACCATGGAAGGGACAGAGTGTGCAGAGGACTCTGTGGGAGTAGGTTTTCAGTGTTAACTTGGCACATTAGAGCAGCCTGGGTATCGTTGAAGGCCTGAATGACAGGGCTGTATTCTCCAGTCAATCTGTCATTAAGTAAGTCCAGCAAAAGAGGCACTCAGGTCGCTTTCTCTGCACGAGGTCCCAGCATTAAACAGCAATGATGGTAAAAAAATGAAGCTATCAGGTTAGTATGAAGAGAAGGCCCATGTGCCTTTGTTAGAGAACGACAGGTAGCTACAACCCCATTCATTATGTCGGTGATGGATGACATATAATGAGTCAGTTCCTGCTTTGGTATGTAAAGCGTCTTAATGGCTCTGATATGTCGCAATTTCCTTTACGTTTAAAATTCTGTTTGCTTGCTCATTCGTTTCTAACTTTTTTTTTTTAACTCAATCTGAACACATTTGCCGTTTTCAGCAGTAAATAGTTTTATCATGATATCAGAGTAGATAACACGTCAGTACAAGAAGATTACTCAGGACTTCAATGAGAGATCAGCGGTGGGAAAATAAGACCTACAGAGCAGAGACAGCGGCATCTAGCGTCGGGGCGACGCCGGATTTGTGAAATGCTTTTCATTCAAAGCCTTCGCTGCCTGTGGGGATTCCAGATACAAACCGCAGATGAGGCCCCATTGAGAAAGTGAAGAGGATGCTGTGGCAGTGTCATGTGTCACATTCTGCGTGATTAATCTGTCGTATAATGGAACAAAGGGGAATTAGAGAACGCAGAAGAGGAATGGATCAAAGTCTCATCTGAATTATGCGATTCAAGCCTTACTCACTGCGCTGAATCAGATTAAGTCATTAGACATGCTTTGCACAGTGACACAGCACACGTTTGTTACTACACATTAGTCGTTTCTGCTCAACATAGATAGTTAATGCCCAGCAGCCCTTTAACCTTAGGGCTCTGAGTGATGTTAGAAAATCAAAGGTTTCAACGCTTATTTAAACGGTACCTTTTTTCATCCTGAAAATGTCCCATCAAACAGTTACATTCCATCAAATAATTAATCATGATTCAATGCAGTGTAGAATGTATAATATAACAACAGTTTGATGCAGTTTATATCATATGAATAGTTTTCACGTTTAATGAAAAGCCCCATAAAATTACATATTCACTAAATAGTATTAATGGGTTTAAGCTGTTTTAAATCTGATGCATGCCGGGGAGGGAGTTGGAGACATGTGAATCTTATTGGATATCAGTATTCAGGCTCACCAGTGATACTTGACTTTTGTTGTACAAAATGCATGTTTTCCTTCCATCAGTGACACTGTCTTTGAGAAGAAGACCCTGCGTCTTTTTTTCTGAACACATCATCCATTCAATCAAAAGGACACGACTCTCATTTGGACCAGGGAGGTCAAGCCCCGCAAGACGACTTCATTAAGCATTAAAGAGCACATTACCATTTTCACCGACTAATGTTTCTAAGACATAACAGAGAAAAGCAAAACAACTGTATGAAAAAATAATCACACCTAATGATGCTGTACAACATTGAGTTATAGCCACTCACATACGGGAGGTGCAACAAGGATTTACAACCTACACCAGAAGCATGGGGGAGGGGGGCAGCATCTGGAATAACACCTCGTTTTTCTGCGTGTATAAAGATGGAAGCAATTATGGAAAAGAAAGTAATATTTGTACTAAAGATGTTACTATATACCAAGGAACTGTGCCACTTACTCATTCATTGTTATTATTACGATCAATCGGGCAAGTTTTATGTAGTGTAGCACCTCTTTTATAAGCTGGTTTGTTACACTCACACAGGGTTTTTACAGTAATTTATCCAGAGGGAACTGAAAAACAGTAAAACATAACTAAACGTCAGTACTGGGGAAACCTGTGAAGCATTTCTTTGTGCCTTGAAAAATGGTAGTATATTTGACATGAAAATAGCCTGCAAACAATATTTTTTAATATTTTTATTGCGGCTTAACGGATAATAATAATAATAATAATAAGAAGAAGAAGAAGAATAAGATGATGATGATGATAATGAAATATAACAACCTTGTAAATACTTTTTAAAATATATATAGTGTTTTAAAAAAATTGACACTACTATAATTTGAATGATGATTTCTATTGTATGTAAGGTACCCAGTACATACATCTATAATAAGAGTGACTTGATGAGTCAGTTATTGCCGATAATAATCATGAGGATCCGACTTCCTTTAAAATTGCGGCCATATCAGAACAGAACACTTGGGGGCAGTGCAGGAAAAAAGTACACATATTGTAAAAGTATGGTCTCCTCAGGATGGGTCTGGAGCCTATCCCAGGCAGCTCAGGGCACAAGCCCAGGGTTCACCATGGACAGGCTGCCAGTCTATCACAGGACACAGTACAAGCAATTTTAAATGCTCTTAGCCAAACGGCATGTCTTGGGACTGTCAGGAAACCAATGTGACCTGTAAGGGAGGGTATGCAAATTCATACACGCACACAGAGCAGATGGGGGGGGACTTCGAACCCTAAACCTTGGAGGTATGAGGCAAAAGTGCTACCCCCTCTGTCGTAATGCCACTCTTTACAGTGTGTTAATCATCAGTAGTAATAATTTAGTGTCTGATGCTGTTTACCTTCACTGAGGTCGACAGCTGCATCCACTATAACATCGAGCTCCCACAGATTTGATAATATTCTAAAATTAAAACAGTGCCTGGCAAAAGTGGAGAAAGGACTGAGTGGTGTCATTGTGGCTGTGGATTTATAATTGGACGACCGATGTTCACTTCAAGTTCTCAGCGTCCTTTGATTTTATTGCTCTTTGCAGCTCTGCATCAGACTTTCTGATAACCCCCCTCTGTCCGGCCTGCTGCCTCCCTAACATGCCCGTGGGAGGTACTTCTGTGCCAGCCAGCTGATACGTTGTATTAACCCCCCCCCACAAGCAGCTATGCTCCACTGCAGTGTGACTCCCATTGCTGCCGGGGAGTGACGACAGATAGGCTAGGAGGCAACCTTCGAAATCACCACATCCCACTGAGTCACCAAAGAGCCTTTGAGTAAAGTTCTGAACGTAAATTATCCCGGTAAACATCCAGCTGGTATACTAGTGGATAGTGCAATGCATAAACGCATGTGCCAAGTGGATGAATAAAATGCTTTATATGTGCGAGGAAGGAGTTTCAGGGGCTTCAGTAAAATTCTGGAGCTCTAGGAAAAGATTAAAGTTACAGTCGGCAGGTTTTAGCCTCAACAGCTGCATGCTGAAGGGAAGGGAGTGACAGTGATGGGTTGGTTGTTCCGATAGTGCGGAGCTGTTGCCATGGCTGCACAAAGCTGATTGGCCGAGGCAGGATCGGTGAAAGGGAAGCAGAGTTGGTTGGGAGTGTGGGAAGAAAACAAGGGGTTCCGATTCTAGGCTACAGAGTGGTTTTGGAAGCACACAAACCAGAAAACTTGCCAAGGCCAGCTGTGGTCCTCTACGGATACTGGCTGGACACCTAGACAGCGAACGTCACTAATTATAGTGGCAGAACACACGAGCCAGGATGCACAGCTGGCTGAAACAGCTGGGGAATACAGAATGGCGGGTGTATAAAAGAGACGAAAATTAGTCAGACCATGCGTCTTCCATGCAGGTTTGAATAATAGGGATTTCCTTAATACCAAGAAATGCTATGATACTTGCTGCTTAACATATACGTACAAGCATATGGTTATCCCGCAGTGGTGATTCTGAAATGCCACCCCTTGGTTAACCCTTGGAATATGGGCTGATTATATGAACCCATATATATAAAAACTACTAACTACTACTGTAACTACCGTTGGTTAACGGTAGGTGCTAACAATAAGCTACTTCAAACTACTTCTTCTGAAAATGAGTAATCAGTCCTCAGCATTTTATGGTACATGTGCTCACATTCCTCCTCATATTATTTTTTCATTTCTCACAGCCCTTGATGTCAAAGCTTTCCTTCCAACATGGAAGAACCCAGGAAACATTCAAGGAAATCAGCAATGATATCGCCCAGGCTAAAAGCTGCGACTTTAGAATCCTATAAGGCCTTTTGACGGTTTCGAGGTTCCCTTAATTTGCCAAGCCGTGATTGGCCGAGCTATGTGGCCACGGCAGGGTTCATTTGTGGTTAAGGAAGAGCGGCACTGGGACTGGGAGCAGCTGTTGCATCATTGCACCTGGACCCAGAGCTGCAGCTAGGTGGCACAGCGCAATAGGCTCCAGTCTGAAAAGCCTCTTGGGGGCGTGGCCTCTTTTACTCAACCCCCACTGAAGCCTCTCACCCTATTAAAGACATCACCAGTGCACTTCATCTCCATTAAATTATGACAACTGTGCCTATTAATGCTAAGAATAGTGGGAATAATGGCACCTTCTTATGCTCTAAATGACGTCCAACGTGCTTTTGGTTAAAACAGTTCAGCGTACAGCCAAAGTGACAAGAGGCTCGTCGTTCTTTCCTTTTTCAGTGCAAGGAACTAAACTTTTTTTTAACCAAGAAAAAAGGAAATTGCTGCGACCATTACGCATACAGTACCTTTGGTGTGGTATATAAAACTACATTAACATATCCTTATTCAAAAAAAAAACTCTTAAGACATTCAATATAAGATATATATATATAACATTGACCCTGAGGACTTCCACAGATATCTAAACCCGAAACAACCCTGCCATTACTTATGGAGTCATACAAATCTTTTTTCAAATATCTATAGCTTGCCTGTTTTGACATGTCCAGCAGATGGCAGTATGCACAAAGACTTTTAGTTTTCTGCCTCAATTTGCCTGTTCAAGAATGACAAAAAAAGTATTGAATGACTCCATTTTGCTAAGCTGCAATAACCTAACACTTCATATGACAACTCTTAATCATCATAACAATTACTAACTGTAATTATATAATCATTTGCATATAATGTGTGCGTGTGTGTGTGTGTGTGTGTGTGTGTAAGGCTCATTGCTTCCTAGGTTCAGTGTAGCTTGTGTAATGCTTTGCTTGTGGTAAACGGACTCAGTGTCTAAGCCAGTTCCTGATCGACATCTGTCTGGGTCTGCAGGTCTATTCTTGTTGCTTCTTGCTGTTAGAAATCACAGGGGTTTGATTTTTTTGTTATGGTTTGGTTCAGTTTGGAAACAGCAGAGCCACACACTGTAGGTCTGGAAGTGGACATCGTGCTATTTATCTGAGTAAGCATGACATAAACGCAAAAAAATCTTGTAACGGTAATTTGGTTTATCAGTCTCATGGCTACAGCAAAAACATCTCAGCTCTGCTGACTTCTCAGAAATAATGGATACAAGTACTCAACCCCATTTGCTACTCAATCATTACATAACATCTATTGAGACATAACATCTATGACATCTATCTATTGACAATTTGTTTCCTAGGTTTTGGTGCTCTTCTGTCTCAAGTCCTTTTTTTACAAAATACTCCTTTCATCTTTCGTACTGGTCTTCATTCAGACCCTAATGAATTATGTAGCCTGTATTGCAAGCTGGTTGAAGAGTAATGCATGAGAACACTTTAAAAATAAGAGAAGCCTTCCCTCTGAGTGGAATAAGCTTCTGAGAAAAACAAACGCAGGAACTGGTCCAGCCTGAATGTCAAATTTCATCCCTTCAACGATCCAATCAAGTCAGGGAGAATTTTGGGGAATCTCTGCACCACGGAGTCCTGGGTGCTTAAGAGACAGGGGCCTCACCTGATGATGCAAACATTTAACCCCTAGCATTTAGCATGTCACATGACAGACAAATACACTCCTAAGTGGACAGCTTCTTAACTTTTTGAATGCCTTAAATGGTATTTACAAAGTATTCTTCTGCATTAAACTAATGCTGTCATTAATCATCATGCATAAACTTGTCAGAAGGGCTAAGCTAGACTCTAAATGGAAAGTGAATCTTTTTACATTTATTTTCATAGTAATACTAACAAATATCAGAGAGCAGCCACACAAAGGCGTTCTCTATTCGTTCTTCTAGTGGTGGCTGTATCAAAAATGATCAGTGTAACGAATGCATGCTTCCTGACATTGTGGCTTACTGGCCAGCACTATTTCTTTGCACCCTCTAGGTTGGGGGTTCAAAACCTGCCTCAGTTCTGTGGATATAGAGTTGGTGTGTTTTCTGCTATGTGGGTTTTTGCCCACAGTCCAAGACATGCTGTTATGGTAATTTGTGCCTCTAAATTGCCCATAGACTAACTGTGTGGGTGCCCTGCGATGGACTGGCATCCTACCCTGGAAGCCCCTGTGTGGGATGGGATATGTTCCAAGCCTCCCCGGTGACCAGGATAAGCAGTTAGACGATGGATCAATGGATGGATAAGCTTACTACCAATAGAGATGCACATTAACTTAAGTCAAACTGACAGTGATTTTAAATACATTCGTTTTAAACATGCAATTTTTAAAATTACTGAAGCAGCACATGAATGGTGAGACATCCATAGAAGCCATGTTCCTTGCAACTGTCACCAAGCCTCAGCCTGCATCTGAAGCATTCAGTCGTACAGCTTTTTGAGGTCACTGGTGCGGGAGTGATGTTTACAGACGGTCATAGATTTGCTGTACATTAACCATGATGCATCATTGCTAGAGTCACATGCAGAGAAGTTCTTGAGTATTTAGTGTTACATATTTGTTAAACACACAGGCAAAGATCACACATTCTGTTACATATTTCTTATTTTAATGAAGAGCATGTCCTTTTTGATTCACAGTCCTTAACTGATTTTAAAACATGAAATAACTGACTTGCAGCAGCAAATAGCAGAACCTCCAGACACATAGATAAGCTGTGTTTTGTGCTGCTGCCCACAAATATTTAATTCCTAACATACATTAATTTGTTTTTTCTCCTTTGTATTTCTCCCCGTGGCTCCCCTCTCTGCCACACACACATCATGTCCACTATTCCTACTTAATTGAAAATGCTACAATTGTTTTTTTACCTTAAACATCACTGTAATTTCATTCAGTGGTGATGGAGAAGCCTTTTATTTCGGTTTATGGCATAATTACATTCTCATTGTCAAACAGACTCACAAGTCTCACAAATGAAGTGTAACAAAAGTGCAAAGTTTAAGGTTTTTATTGGATTATAATAATCAAGACTTTTCCACAAATAATGAAAATGTAATGGTCACAAGAAATGGCCTGCACATGATGTAGTATTTTTAAAAATTCTATGCTAATTAGAAGTAGTAATATTAAATAAGTACGATTTCCTTAAACGACAAGTACTAGTACTTAAAGCACTGATTAGAGAAATGCCAATTCCTTTTCCAAGTGATTCATGGCTAAGAAAGATCTATGCATCTTCCAACTGCATACCCTGGTCAAGGACAGGCTTTTGGAAGATGAATGGTGGATGAACAAATGGATCATCCTAGTCAGGGTCACAGGGGTAGGCGGGAGGGGGCAGGGTTGTGTCTATAGCCTATCCAAGGGCAGGGGTGAGCTCTGGCTGATTTGGCAGTACACTGTGTGATGAAACATGCATTTAACATTCATTTGTTGCAACATTGCAAAGATCTGGAAAGTGAACAAATTGTATGGAAAGGGCTACTAATGAATTACATATATCATGATCAAGCTGAATGTATATTTATTACAAGCATTACATTGTCATGATCTGATACAGCTCTTTCATTTCTGTCATGGATGTATAACTAAGTGTAGGGTGTGTAGGTGTGAATTATTCATAAATAACATGAGCAGAACAAATGACACGACAGAAGACAATACTTCTTTGTCAACCCCATGTTAGTCAAGTCACTATTGGTCCTTGCTGTTGGACTGAAAAACTCAAATCATAGAACTACATATGTGGTTATATAGGGGGCGCTACACTAAATGGAGCAGACACTGGTGTCAGCCCAACCCTTTAAAAACACATCTGGGTACCACAATTACCTGGGTATGTCTGCTCAAAAACATTTTATTCTTCATTAATCTAACAAACGCAGATATAAAACATGCATGATTATGTTTTAATATTGAATTTACAAATGAAACAGTCGACCCTTCTGCGTTCTGACTTTCCCCATCAATAGTTTTCACAAGTTTTTGGGAGTTTGTGAAAGCCGCAGTCGACGGAGTCTAGTAAGTCACAAATGCATAATAAACGTACAGTACTGGGTTGGAGGATGGCAAGCATGTACTGCGTACGGCAGCCTCTCACGTGGTATCTCACAGTGATCTCACAGTGATCTTTGTATCTCGTGTTTCCGCTTAACAAAAGCGACCAACAAGTTTTTGCGGTTTTCTCACAGGGTGGGGGACCTGTACCCCTAACCCCTGCGATGTGGAGGGGTTAACTGTATGTGGAGTCACATTCTGCTTCTTGATGTTTCTTTTTGACTCTCTTCATGTAGTTACCCAATGACATGAATAATAAATAATAATTATTATAGGGTTGGCCCTTAATTATTACAGGTTTCATGATTTCTACTAGTCCTTAAGAATTCTTGCTCAGTCAGTTGACTTATGTTAAAGTGTCACACCCTGCCGATCCACCCCTCCTGTTTCTCCCCTTTCTGCATAAGTCTTACCTATTAGTCTCATTCCTGCCTTTGGGTAATGCACTCCAGCTGCCTCTGGTTCTGGTCCTTTGTTAGTCTCCTGCATGAAAGTACTTCCCAGTCCTGACATTATTGTCGTTGCCCCTGTGTGCTGTGTTTCCCATTTGCCCTTCCTTATTAATTTGGATTCCCTGGGATCCTGTTTGTTTCTGTTCAGTCCTTAGCTAATAAAACCCCATTTTATCCATTTTAATTCTTGCCCGACACGACAGAATTTCAGGACCCCCAAACTATCCACGTAGCTTCCAAGCATCCATGCATCCGGCAGACCAAATACTCCAGGTGCCTCGGCTGATGCTATGCCCGGCCCAGGAGAAGCCGCCACTGTGCCCGGCCCAGGAGAAGCCGCCACTGTGCCCGGCCCAGGAGAAGCCGCCACTGCCTGGCCCAGGAGAAGCCGCCACTGTGCCCGGCCCAGGAGAAGCCGCCACTGTGCCCGGCCCAGGAGAAACTGCTACTGTGCCCGGCCCAGGAAAAGCCGCCGCCATGCCTGGCCGAGGAGAGGCCGATGCTAAGCCTGGCACAGGAGAGGTCAATGCTATGCCTGGCCAAGGAGAGGCTGATGCTATGCCCGGCCCAGGAGAAGCCACCACTGTGCCTAGCCCAGGAGAGGCCGATGCTATGCCCGGCCCAGGACAGGCCGCCACTGTGCTTGGCCCAGGAGAGGCCGATGCTATGCCCGGCCCAGGAGAGCCTGCCACTGCAAGCGAGCTCAAGGTTCTTGGCCCAGAGAGGGCCGCTCCTCTTCAAAATCCAACCTGGGCCCAGGAGAGCAATTGCCACACCTAGTCCAGTTGAGGCCTCCACTGCACTGCCTCAGCCTTTGAAGCCCGGCCCAGGAAGGGCCGTTGCCACACACGAATCCTCGGCTCACGGCCCAGCAGAGAGGGACATGCCGCCCATGTTCCGGACTTTTTCCGGATTTTTTGGCTACCCCAAGGGAAGCTATACTTTGCACGAACTCTGATTCATCATAGTTCGGTGTCTTAACGGGTAAGATACTTTGTCATGTGTCGGCTTTATCTTTGTGTTTATCACATACTGAGTCCTCTTTGCAGTGGTTGCTATTTCTGGAAAACTGGGAGCTGTTGCGTGATGCACTGTGGTTCCCACAGGCACCACAGCATTAACTGCCGTGGCCGCCCTGGTGCTCGGCTGCTGCGGCTGCCGCTGAGACGTCGCTCGCTAGTTCACACTGGTTAGGGTCAGGCTGAGCTGGAATGACAGGAAGGATTTTAGTTCTCTACGCAGCACCTCGAAGGCTAGGAGATGAAATGCTCATATCGCTGTCTGCCGTGCGCGGCGCATGCAGCGAGATTTACAGCTTATCTTTTCGTTGTTTGTTTATTTATTTATGTATTTATTTAATTATCTTTGTGACTGCCATTGCAGGACACAGAACACCACTATGACGAAGGGCATGTGATCTCTCTCTGCAAAATGACGTGATAAGAAAGTATTATCTTTATTAGGGAGTGTTGACTGATGAACACTTAAAGAAATAGTTGTGGTAATGATAATTTGAATATCTAACTGAAAAGATCATTTATGAATGTTATCTTTTCCCTCTTGTTCATAGAAATGATACAAACGATTAAAATCTAGCTAGGCATATTTAGTTATTTAGTTATTGCACTCGTATTTGTCTAATTGAAGCACCTTATTCTGTATTTGTGTTTTGTTTTTATTGGTGGCTGGAAGAATATGTAGAGTGAGATTTTCAGTGTATAGTGTGACTCATGGTTTACAGTGCACATGACAAACTTTTGAATCTTTATTTGTTTGTTTGCTTTTTTATTTTTGTATTTTTTCAGTTTAGTATGATAATGTTCTCAATTATCATTCAGACTATCTACAGGCTTGCTGTACTTGCTATATGGGAATGATGTTATGAACAGGTAATTACTACAGCTTTTTATGGTTGATGCACAGAGCAGCCATCTTGAACTCTAAGGTCAGACTTGTAGAAGTTCCTCTGACTTTGAATCGGAAATACAACTTCAGGGGGCGTTCCAGTTGAAATTTCCGACTAGGAACTCAGAAATTCTGACTTCCCAGTTCAAATGGAAAGCACCATCACTCACCATCTGTCATCGGCCTTCTCAGTGCTCAGTAGTCTGTTAACTGTGAAGTAGACGCCGGGGGAGGACTGGCAACAAAATGCAGCCTGAGAATTTGCTGCTGACTGATCTCCCATCACATTCAACCAGCTGACCACCAATGAAATAAAGCATTACCTGTTAATGATCTCCTTCAAGCGACCTGGAACAATGTGGGATCGACCAGTGAGTTGGGCATCCCTAGTATATAGGTTATATAATGCCAGGATTGGGGAAGAACGACTGGCTCTCACAAGACCAGCGCAGTGGGAAAATTCCTGAGCCTCCAGATAGCCAGTTTGCACCTGGCAGATGCTCTCTTCGAAAGGGATGGGGTGTTATAGTTCTGCAATCTACCAATTTACACAGCAGAATACATTTAATGAAAATATTTAGCTTACTTCCTGGAGCATGAACAAGCAAAGAGATTCTGCTACTGCAGTAGCATAAAGGGCCATATCTTTATGAAGACTTGCTTTTTCATGGGTTTTGCATGATTGATATGATCATTCGGGTGAACTGATAAAAACCAGTGCCGATTTAATTATTAAACATATTCAGTAAATCAGGATGTTATTTTTCTTTGGATGTTGGCATCACTTTCCTCCACCCCTCCCCCATAGATTAGGTGCTACCCGTAGTATTATAGCTCTGCAGCCCGCCTCGGTGCCGGCGGGGGGGGGGGGGGGGGCGGCCCCGGGGGCCCGGGGGGGTGGGGGGGGGGCGCGGGCCGGGGCCGGGGGGGCCCGGGGGGGGACGAGGCGCCCGGGACGAGACGCGGCCCCACCCCGCGGCGCAACGGGCCGCCGGAGAACCCCGGCGCGGAGG